>RDPX01000165.1:1757903-1804480 GCA_003991215.1 Morbakka virulenta | reverse complement strand
AGAGAGAGAGAGAGAGAGAGAGAGAGAGAAAGAGAGAGAGAGAGAGACAGAGAGAGAGAGAGAGAGAGAGAGAGACAGACAGACAGACAGACACAGAGAGAGAGAGAGAGAGAGAGAGAGACAGACACAGACAGAGAGAGACAGGGTCTATGAGAGGAAAGAGGAGTGTGTGTATCTGTGGGTTTGTATTAACCCCTCGTCATTTGTTATGGCTCTCCTAACAGCCTAACAGCCTAACAGAAGTAATGATGGCAATTACAACAGCCAAAGCATAAGTTGGAAAAAACATGCTACTAATGCTACTACTACTACTACTATTACTACTACTACTACTACTACTACTACTACTACTACTACTACTACTACTACTACTACTACTACTATTACTACTATTACTACTACTAGTAGTAGTAATAGTAGTAGTTTTAGTACTATTGTTAATAATAACTGGAATAATTGGAATATTCCAAGGTGACATAGAAGAAAGTTAAGACCGGGCATTTGATTTTTGAATAGCATCTTCTTGCAACTAACAAATAATGATATTTATTATGGCAAAAACTTGTCTCTTTAATTTTTAATAATGCTAACAATCATTAACATCTTGCTTTATATCGTCTTTTGTGTATACCCAATGGTCGGTTATATTGAGAGCGACGAAGATTGGCATCACAAAAAAGGGATTTGGAAACATAAACAAGATGTTGATGAATTTAAGCATAAGAATAAAAGGAATGAAATTGTTGAGTTGTTATGCTTGGTCAGCCGTGCGTGTCGTTTAGAAATTAAACGTGTATTGTGAAAATGCACTGAAGGAGCAAACATAGGTTGCAGAGATGTGGTTTCTGTGAAGAATATTAAGGATACCCTCCACTGCAAAAGTAACAAATAAAGATATATTGAAAAGAGCTGTGGGAAACAAGTGTTAAGAAAAGAGAGCACGGAAAAGGACTGTCTACTGAAAAGAATGGAAGACATAGGAGCAAGAGAATGGCAAATAATAAAGTTTGTGGACAGCTTGGTGAAAGGCACAGTTGAATGTGGAGGGCATGATTAGGATAGCTGATGACAGGAAAGATGGAGACTCATGGTTTTCAATGCCAGTTAAAAAGCACTTCAGATTGAATTAGCCATTTACCTTTCACAAATTCCAAACCATATGTGAGTTGTTCAAAGGCTTCCTGTCTTTTGTCTTGGGGGTGTTTTGATTGTGTAGTTAAAATGTATCACAAAAATTAGAATTTTCATAGAATATGTTTTGTTAGTTCTCCAGTACGAGTGTGAAAGCTAGACACTGAGCAAGGACACTGAGAAAAGGTTAGTGGCAGTCGAGATGTGGTATTATTATATAGAGATGTATTTGAGAGGATCATTATCAATTTCTTATACAGAAAGGAAAACTAACAAGAAGGTTATTGCAATAGTCAACTGTAAAAGACCATGAATCAAAACCATCAGAAAGAGGCAGCTTGAATTTCTTTGAGACGTGTACAGGAATGGACTTAAAAAGCAAATGATCTGCAGAAAGATTGAAGGAAGGAAAAGAAAAGACAGACGGAGAGTGACATTCTTGGGTGGTCTCAACCAATTCGCAATTCGCAATTCAAAAGACCATTAGCAAGGCCATTTATGACGTCACGTGATCGTCGATGACTGGTCCAGACCTGACTCCTAAAAAAGAAGAATTTAGTTCTGTTATACAGTCAAACCTGTATATGAAGACCACTTTTGGCACCACATAAATTGGTCGTCTTAGACGGGCAGTGATCTTATACAGTAACTGTTATGTATATGAGGTAGCTTGGACAGGCCCGATGACCGTCAATGTAGGTTAGTGGTCTTTTTATAAAGGTGGCCCTTTAAGCAAGTTTGACTGTATAGCTTTTCCTTGAGTTCCTTGGGATAGTTTTTTAGGAATTACGAAGATTTGTTATAGTGTCTTTGCATGTGCTAGAAGTTTGAAGGGATAATACGAATGCCTTTATCAAGTTCAAGTGTAAGCTAAGTACAGCCTGACTCTTGGACAGAAGCATAAACTTAAAGACTTATTACATAAAATATCTTTCCAATTTTTGCTGTCATAAATACAACATACACTTGGATAAAATCTACTTGAAACTAGCTTTCAAAAATTTGCTTCTGGTGAAGAGAAAAAACATTGTTGTCTTTGATGTATCATAATGGGTTATATAATATGTAACACGATGAATGATTAAATATAAAGTATATAGTGTATAATGTAAACGATTTAATGCCAATACTTGTATGTTTAATTATAAATGTATGTTTATGTAGATAGATAGGTAGATAGATAGATACATAGATAGATAGATACATAGATAGATAGATAGATAGATAGATTGATTGATTGATTGATAGATGGATTGATTGATAGATAGATAGATAGATAGATAGATAGGTAGGTAGGTAGATTAACATATACATCGACAGACAGACAAACAGAGTAAGATACAGAATTAATGGTTCAATAATGCTATTATTTTGAAGATCTGTTTTTGTACACATTTTCAAATTTCAACGTAATGTATGAAAAATGTTTCTGTTTAATGTCAAGCTATTTAAGAAACCATTTTGAATGGTGTTTAGTCCCATACAAAACAATGAGGTGACAAACTTGTATTTTAGTTGTATATATTTAAGCAGTTATGGCCAAGTGGTAAAATCAAGAGCCCACTGTGCTAGAGTATCAGTTATGTTCCTGGAAATACTGCTCTCAATTCATTTCTCCTTTATAAGTGGCACACTGCTGGGTTTATAGATGTTTATATAGATAAAAAGCGGGAATGTACCTGTAAGATTTTGAAAATTCAAAGAAATAAACATGAAAAGAGGCTTAAAAACCAGCACCGAAGTGGCTTTTACCCCAGTTTAAAGTGAGAAAAAAGATCGTTTTGAACGAAAGTCGTATTACAAATATTGAAACAGGTACCTGCAGTCTGTTTAAATAACACAAATATATTCGTACTTGCGTTTTAATTAAAGCATTAAAAACATAAGTCTAAATTTATTTTGTGATTCAAAACTTAGAATAAATCATGCACATATTTGATAAATACTTATATTAACTTTTTAAAAAAGTAAACTGCTTTGCTTATTTTGCTTGACTTTATTTCGCTGAGTCATGTTATTTTGTATTAGGATTTTAATCTGATTTAAATAGACATACAGGCAGACGCTACAAAACATTCCAGATATTACGCTATTAATTTCGAGTTCCCATTAGGAGTGAGAACGATTGAAAACTTTGGTAAATTTAAAACAGTAGTAAAACAATTTTGCAATTTTTTACTTCGTTATTTTTACAATATATTTTGAAAACTCTTTATTTTCCACGTGTAGTTACTAACCTGTGGCTGATGGATTTTACAGCTTTTGTTTTTAGTGTGGCTTTTTATTTATTTATTTATTTTTTTATCTATTTATTAATTTATTTATTTGATAATATTTCAACAGGTGCATTATATCAGCTTACATAACTGTTTTTCATTTAAGTCCTGATATTGCCCTGATTAGTCCTGGCAGTGTTTTTGATAGCATATTGCGACTTGGCCTTGCCTCAATTTGTATCATTTTCATACCTGACGTTTTGGCGTTTTATCGAAATCTCCAGACCTAAATGCTGTTTGATGTTTTTTTATTTTATAGTTTAATTAGTTTTATTATGAGTCTTAACAGGACTCGCGTTGATATCAAGCTAACTTTTTTGTTGAATTGATTTTATCCTGCATAAAGATTCATTATAAATAAACGAATAAATAGATAGATGAATAAATAAATAAATTTAAAAAAACAAAGAAAAAGGCTCAAAGTATTCATATATTTTAATCAGCAATTTTTGCCACTAAAGATACAATCAGCTGTATAAAACAAGTTTCTCTGGAAATCTGACAAAAATAGAACTTTCTTACGCCAATTAAATTTTTGTATTTGAGCTTTTGTGACCGAACTCCTACTAGAAGTTTCTTTGTAAAAACTTATAGAGTTGAACTAAAAATTGGCTGGGTGCTGTGTCAATATTTGAACTCGTTAATATTCTTTTTTACTTTGTGGGTTGAAATTTTAGACCGGAAAGCCAATGGATAACACGATATTTAAATGGCACAGTAAGCGCTTTCATTTGCCACATTCAGCAACTTGACAATTAATAACAGCAATTTTCTTTTGGACATTTTTCGTCCTTGAGTTTAATTGAGGTTAGGATAAACGTAGTTTGAATTATCAAACGATAAATAATCATTGTTTGAATATTAGGTACTTTTTGTACTTTTATGTCCGATGTATAAAAAGATGGTCGCTAAATTGGATTTTGAGCACGTACTTTATTATCAGTTTGAACATGGTGTGATTACTGCTTTCCTGATAAGCTTGTTTAGCTCCTTGAAAAGAGAGAGAGACAGAGAGAGAGACAGAGAGAGAGAGAGAGAGACAGAGAGAGAGAGAGAGAGACAGAGAGAGAGAGAGAGAGAGAGAGAGAGAGAGAGAGAGAGAGAGAGAGGGAGAGAGAGAGAGAGAGAGGGAGAGAGAGAGGGAGAGAGAGAGAGAGAGAGAGAGAGAGAGAGAGAGAGAGAGAGAGAGAGAGAGAGAGAGAGAGAGAGAGAGACAGACAGAGAGAGACACAGAGAGAGAGAGACAGAGAGACAGACAGACAGACAGAGACACACACACATACAAAGACAAAGAGAGAGAAAGGAATTGTGAACCAACAACAAGCTGACGGAACACACCAAGCTCCAGGTCTACAGAGCCTGTGTCTTTACCAGACTCTATACTGCAGCAAGTCTGTGACCCCTAATGCCCGACGGGAAAGGAAGCACAACGTATTCCACATGTGATATCAACTTCGCACCTTACACATGAGCTGGCAGGACAGGGTCATAAGCAGTAGCGTTCTGGAGAGAGCTGGAATCTTCGAGATGTTTACACTGATAAACCAGAGACGTATGTGCAGGGTTGGACATTTTATACGCATGAACAATGACAGGATCCTCAGAGACCTCATATGCGATTAGGTGGAACAAGGCAACCCCCCAAAGGTATACCCTACCCCCGTTACAAGGACCTGTGTAAGAGGTGACCTGAAGATCATGGACGAGCTCTCCACGTTGGAAGTTGTATCCTCAGACTGGACAGTCCGAAGGCAGACTGCTGAAGAATCTGCCCAGTTTTGAAGACACTAACAGAGCAGCCTGTGGCAAATCACCAGAGAAGAAAGGCCCGAAACCAGACAGGGTAACCAGGAAGAAAGATACTTCACTTGCGGCCAGTGCTGCAAGGATTGCGACTCGTGCATCGTTCTTTCCTGTCACAGCCTGCGTCAGAATCACCACCTGGAGCGCAACTCCATAGTCTCCCGAGACCAACCAATGCCTACGTACATGCTACTTTTTTTATCAGTGCTTCAATTTTTGCTATTTGAAGACCAGTCCTTCTGTATGTTACCTTGGTGTCTTTGACTAACTCAAAATATACTCTGCAATGCCACTGGCCCGAATTGGCCGTCTTTCTTCAATCGCTTTGTCATTACTGTCATCAGAGAGATGTTGCTCTCATGAACTTTTTGGAGAAACTGTATTTTGTTTTGGAAAGTGTTATGCTTTAAAAGATCACAGCATGCATAGCAACAACTATTAAGAGGGCCAGCATGCCAACTGAAATGCGGCGGGTGCACTGTTGCGCAACAATGTTGAGTGTAATCTCGTTTGAGTTAAATATAATCTTAGGGCCGGTTCACCGAACACATGGGTAGAAAAGAATATAGAAGAGAATGTTGGATGCAGATTTGATAGAGCCCAACAGGCTCGATGCGGTCAGCTTAGCAGTTTATAGTGTGTTTTTTTAACAGAAAAATCAAACTTTTAGAGACAGATGGTGTTGTATTGGAAAAACCCCGACGCATACCAAGGCATTGAAAATACGGAAGACCTCTTATTAAATTGTGGTTTGTTAAGTAAGGAGCGGAAGACACTTTCAAACAGATTAAAGCATTAGAATTACTGAAAGTAAAACGTGACTTAAATCTTGGTTTGGGAATGTCATCTGTGTATGTGTTGTCATTATTTTTTGGTTCTGTGATGTTTTCCTTTACTCGAGGCAACAGCGTTTTTTGTGACATAAATAAACTACGATATTTTTGGTAAAATCGTATGGTTTTACGTATCAACATACAGGGATTAAAATTTTCAGATTTTTGTTCATCTGTGGTGTTTTTGAATATTCAGAACCCAAAAGATATAAGTTTTTCAACAGCAGAAGGCTTTAGACACCAAAATGTTTCACTTTTGTACCTTTGCATCCCTAAGAATTGCAGTTTACAATTAAATTTAAGTATGAAGCTCCCATTTTGAGTTTCTTCTACCGTTTTTTCCCCCAAAATGTCACATTTTCCCCTCAAATTTTAACAGTTTTCCTACCGGTTTTTGTAAATTTCTACTGTTTTTTACCGATCACCGACCGTTGTTTCCCTTCCTGATATACATACTTTATCTACACTATATATACTATATATATATATATATATGTATTTGCACAAGTAAGAGAGTAACAGGTTACCAAAAATGCATTTCTATCACTGTAACCTGGTAGTGTTTCTTTGATGAACTTTCAACCGATTTTGACATATATTGTTTGGTTAGTTACAATAGGACTTTTTGTTTTTCTTCGAAAGCATAATTTATATGTAGTACTTTGTAGTCTATTTTTGTTTCTTTGATTTTCATAGGCTATAACATTGGAAAACATTGACGATGAAATCGTAGTTTTGCATGAAGGCCTTGATAGTATACAAAGAGCAAGGGAATGGTTTCTTAAGAGAATAGCAGCACTTCAGGAAGAAAAAATTTGCTTAGAAAAAAACCAGCGCGATCGAGTATGTACAACTTTTTCGTAGTTGTTACGTTGCTTTCATGTGGTATTAGCAATTGCTAATTTCGCTTTGTAATTTGGAAACAATTCCTTTTCTTTATTAGATTTTTTATAATTACATTGATAATATGAAAATAAATACAATAACGAATAATAACAGGATTGTAATGTGCAGCAAATATCCTAAGAAAAGAGCTCGTCAACACCTTGGACAAAGTGATGATAAAGAGAGCGTGGATTATTATTCAGTTAAAGGCACAAAGTAAAGTTAGTGACAATAACCTCTACCACCAGTTGCTACCTTTCACTACCACCTGCTACCTTTTGCTACCTTTTGCTACCTTCTGCCACCTTTGGCCACCTTTAACATGTCAAATATTGACATTAATACGGGAGTGTTTGGACAGCTTTAGAAATTCGGTTTGCACGTTGATGAGAAGAAGAATGATTGATAATTGATCACGTGATGAGAGTCGATAATTATGTTTATTAGTTTTTGCTTGTAATAGCAGTGTCGTCTTCGAATATTACTTTTATTTATGATAATGATAGTTATTAATGACATGGATAATGATGTTAATGGTGCTGCAGAAATCATATTAACCGTATTATGACTAAGCTGGTGTTTTTAAACATTGTATGGGACACCTGGTAACACCTTTGTTACTCTTGAAAATTCTGAACTTTATGGACTCAGAGAAAGCCATAGATGTAAGAGCTTGGAGCCTGACGATGGGAGAAGTATCTCTCGAAACGTGGCTCGGAGAAAAGCTTACGACTCATGACATGATAAAGCTCTTACATATACGTTTGTTACTGTTGTTGATATTACTAGCTAAAATCAATTTGCTCCATCTTATCTAGTTCAGATATTGACATTGTACTATGTTTTTGTTTTCATTTCGTCTAGGGTAACAGTTACTCACTGTCGAATACACTGGAAGGAAGGAGAAAGGAACTGAATATTAAAACAGAAGATTTATACTGCTATTTGCACCGAATCACAGATTTTAACGATAGCCTCGATAAATTAACTATTCCACCTTCGAAGGTAGAGCAGAGGGTAAGAGGTTTTCAACAACATTATTTTCACGGTTGACTTATGCATTTATTTATTAATTTTAGGAAACTTATACAAACAAGTCAGATGCAATATTTGCGAAAGGAGGATTGAGCATAGCATAATTGCAAGGAAACTGTTACTAATCTCAAGAGTGCCGAGCAGCAATAAAAAAAACTCACAGACACNTGCTATCTCTCTCTCTCTCTCTCTCTCTCTCTCTCGCACTCTCTCTCTGTCTCTCTCTCTCTCTCTCTCTCTCACTCTCTCTCCCCCGCCCCCTCTCTCTCTCTCTCTCTCTCTCTCTCTGTCTCTCTCTCTCTCTCTCTCTCTCTCTCTCTCTCTCTCTCTCTCTCCCTCTCACCCCCTTCTCTATCTCCTCTCTCTCTCCTCCCTCCCCACCTCTCTCTGTCTGTCTCGCGCGCGAGAGAGAGAGAGCAAGAACAATAAAAGAAATTTAATTTTATTAATACCCTGATTCTATTGACTGATAAAAATAATACCAGGAGAGTGCCTTTAATTGGAACGAAACGTTATGAACTTTTGCACGTGGTCTTGTTAATTACTATGCATAAATTAGCGATCCTTATCACCAAATGGGATTGTACTGCCAAAAAACAACAAAACAGAAAAACATAACAAACTTACCAGCCTTGTAAATTTAATTATCAGAAACACAATGGATAAACGTGGTTACAGCTTAAATATGACCAATTGCTGTCTTGATGCCGGGGTGTTAGGAAGTGGCACTATGATTTTTTAAAGGATTTTATGAGGGGAAATATGGTTACATATGTTCATTAATGAATACATTTCATTTTAGTAGGCAAAGGAAGGTAAATTGCTGTTGGTCTTACCCTGCCTATTCGACTTCTCTTACTTTCCAGTAGGCGAAGCGGGATAAATTCTGATTAAATATATTAATCTGGGCTTTTAATTTGCAGGAAAATATGACCCTAAGAAGTTGAATACTATTTATTAATGTATCTTTGCTGATGACTGCTATAATATGTTGATAGACTCTGAGCCTGAGGTAAAGGAGAACCCATGTAGAAATTTTTTCCATAAGGTGATTTTATGGAGTCTGGTTGATGAACATATTGAATTTGTTGATTGACTTCCTGTTTATACATGTATATATACAGTATATGTATGTATACATATATATGTACAGCAAAGTAACAATTTTTCCCTATAGTACACTATGTATATAACAGAGTAAGTATAAAATAAAGTAAAACAAACAAGTAAAAGTACGTAATATTTGTAATTTTAAGTTTCTTGCTTTTAGCAGTCATCGGACCTCATAAATGCTTAAAGCAAGAAATTTTAAATAAGTTACAATTATTACCAAGTTTTACTTGTTTGCATTTGCCTTATTATATGTATTTCTTTGGAATATCCAATGGTGCAAGGTTTTGGGGCTTCAGATTTCGTGCATCAAAATTACGTGATGTGAAATTGTATTTGCAATCAAACGTTTTCTTAGCTTGATGAGAAGAACACGTGCCATTTAACATAGCACCTGCTCATTGTTTACCGTGATTTGTTGTTTACGGATACCCTTTATTCGTAGTTTTAACAGCAGGACAAAGTATATGGATCATTCTGAATTCAGATTGGATAACTTACTCATAAAATGTTAGTTATTTTGACACACTCTCTCTCGTTCCTCTTCATCCTGTCCCTTATTCTCTCTTCTCTTCTTATGTTGACTTGAGGTTTAGTTACATATTTTCAGTTGGGGAAAAAAGCCCATAACTGTTAAAGAATTCGCAGTGACAAACCGTTTTGATGATGTTATAGGTTAGGTCTAAATGCAAGTTTTAATGGATAGGATATTACTTTACTATTCATGTTTCACCTTCGATGGATCCCTTTGATAATGGTGCTGCGCCTTGATAGAATAGTTCGCTAGCGCTTTTGTTTTAAACCTGCATTGGCCCCGCGTGGTTCGTTGACAAAAAGGATGAATGAGCATTAGTTAGTAAAAATATCACAGTCATACACATGTTCGTATTTCACTGAGTATAATAAACGTTTTAGTTTTCAGTTATCAATGAAAATTTACAAAGTTCTTCTGGTGAAGAATTTTTTTTATTTTTGACGAATTTTTAATCATCACAGTTCTCATTAGTTATATTTTGATAGTGACAAGTAAAAATCGTTAATGAACTTTGGTGTTTGAGGCTTGTTTATGTAGCAGATCTTGTTGAGCAAATAAACATCGTGAATTTGAAACTGAAGGAATTGAACACAAATATTATGAAAATGAATGAAACCATGAATACATTAAGAAAAAAGCCCCGATCTCTGAATTACTAAATTGGACAATGGTAATTTATTGTCATCTAATAGGCTTTCTGAATTACAGAAGAGCTATTCTTGTGGAAATGACCTATTCAAGGAAGACATTGTGCCACGCCTTACTAATCTGAAAACTGGTGCCCAAATACTACCCTCATTTAACATCTGGGACATCTTTTATCAGCAGTCACTTCGCTTCTGGAGTTGTTATTCAATATATACCAGTTAATTTACTGAAGGAAAATATTGACCTGAAAAATAATCTTTCTACCAGTGTTCATTGTCCGTATCTAGCTCTAACTCAATTATGTATCAAATATTCATAACACGTTTCAAAAGACGGGATTTTTTGTATTGAGCATTCACGGACCGTCTGCCACATCATACACTTGTGAATCCAACTTTTCAGCACTCGTATAATTAATACAAAAAAAGAAATACCTTGAAAGTTCTAGAAGAAATGCGACTTGCATTTTTTAAAACGGCCTATAATGTTTCTTAATTAGTTAAGGAAAGCCATTAGTAGCTACCAAATTGCTGTAATTAACTGGTTATACCGAAAGGTTTAGCAAAAACAAATAAAATCTGTTTTATTGAAATTATTTTTTATGTAGCACACTACTCTCGAACCATTGTTATCAAATTTATTACTTGTTATCATTAAATTTTGTTGCTGTTTATTTGTTGGGGGATAGGGGAGTAGGGACCTTGGAAAGGTTAAAAGGCACTGCTTTAGCTGGTTTCCAAGACGTATCAAGGACTGCATTAGAAGCAGGTGACCAGTGAAAAATTAGCATTTTCATTTGTACCATTATCTTTCTGTTAAACTCATAACTAAAATGCTACAAGTGTTGACGTTCTGTTGTCTCTTTCTGTTTTGCCGCATTCGTAGGACATTTCACGGGTTTCCGGTAGTATGACAGCGCTTAATAACAACTTTTCCTCGGTAGGATGCTAATATTTCCCTGTTTCTTAGGTACATTAATTTGTGGCCCCATCGCTGGATTGTACTTTTATATCCTTAGTGTTACCTTCGTGTGGTTACTGGTGCATTTAAATAGTGGGAAGTGCATTCTTCTAGATAGTTTTGCATTTATTTAGTTGGCGTGTTATTCCTATAGTTGATGGTACCTTGGTGTAGTTGGTGGTAGATGTGGTTGTTATTACATATGCATAAGTGGTGTTAATTGTGATTTAGCGACATATTCATGTAGTTTGTATTACTTTGGTGTGCTTAGTATATTGTTACCGGTATCATAGTGTGATTATTGGTAGATTTATGTGGTGTTTAATTCATAGAAAGTTTAAGTAATGGCTTGTATTTCAAGGCCAAACAATGGGTTTTCGGCCACATATTTTAAATAGCAGTTCTTCAGTGAGACACTCAAAGCCAAATTAAGGTTTGGAAAAAATGTGCCTTTCCAGCGGTAGCCTTTTAAGGCATATCTCAGACAAGTCATTTTTCAAATACTTGATATCATCAATTTTCTGATTAAATGAGAACACAATATGGAAGGACAAAAGATATTTACTCCCCAAAGTTAATTTCACATACTCTTTTTTCCCCCTCTCATACGTCACTTCTTCTTCCTCTTATCCTTTCCTTCCTCTCCCCTTGGCTTATCTTTCCAGACTTAGATAGGTTGCCTTTTAAGCACTTATCGTAACCAAAGGCTTTAAGTAGTTACTTTGATTTTCATATTTATGGGTTGCAGTGATTCCATTTCCAGTACGGCTGAATTGGTTTCAATTAGTCTTGAAAGAGAATTAATTATTGTTGATTTTTTTGAATTTTTAATTCTTCGAAATTACTTAATTTTTTCATTTTCAATACCGAGTAAATAAACAATTATTGTATTGCGCGTATATTTCTTCTCTATTTGCTTCTAAATTGTTAAATTTTCAGCCTTTGTGGAATGTTCTTTATTGTTGATAAAAGGAAGGGCGTATCCCTTACTGTACCTTACTTCAAATGTTTTAGTTGAAGGAGGTAATGATATTTATTAGGAGCACTGTTGCCTCCTGGCATTGCCTAAGAATAGATTTAAGTTTTTCTTTGTCAACTGACTGGAATTACCATTCCTCTTTTGCAATTAGATCGCTTTTTTCGGTTTTCGATTTTCGATGTTTACTGTTTTGTTGCATTTAGTGAGGCTCCCTGGCTTGCTTTAGAGCAGTTTTACCATGCAAGCTCCACCTACACAGTCAAATTATTGTAAGGAATTGTCTTTTGTTTGTCATTAATTGGGATATTTTTATCAGATTTAACGCTTGCAATGAAATTTAGAACCCAAAGATATCAATGATTGTGGTACAGAAAGTAAATATCGCGATGATATTCACGCTGGTTTTAATTTAGATCATTTTTTCGCTGTTACTTTGTGGGGCCAATACTTAAAAAAGATACAAATTTAACAGTATTAAATCAACGATGGAAACAAACAACTTTCATCTTTGAAATCATTCAAGGGAACTAAAAAATGCAAGCCGGCCGATGTAAATTCAGAAAATGTAATGTAATAAATATATGTAATATTTTCTCATTCTTTTTTCTAGCTTTTTTACTGAAAATTCAATTAAGCTAAAAGTTTGGTAAAATTAATTTGACAAAAAACTTAAACATATGATTGAGTGTTTTCTTTCGGAAATAAATAAATTTTACAGATATTACAATTAGGATGAGCGATGGTCTAATGGTTAGAGCAGTTGTGCCGTAATCAAGAGGTTTGGGGTTAGATTCTATGAGTGGGAAAAGCTTTTGGTATCTTTCAAAGAAACCAAATGGTTGGCTTCAGCAAAAGCATCCGGGCACAAAACTAATTCTGTTGCAATAAAGTTACTGAGAAGAATGCCGTTTTAGCTTAAAAATTGAAGAGAAGGAAAAAAACAATGAAACTCTGTTGTACATCAATAATCGAGATTTTTAGAATTCTGATCAAATTCTACGATTTCTTTTTGAATGAAAACGACAGCTTAAGTGAATAGGATACTTCTTTTTAGGTGGGAAAGGACCTTAAGAAATACAAAATGCTTGTATGCACCTATCTGTGTGCTTGTGTTTATGTGTGTTTATGTGTTTTTATGTGTTTGTGCGTGATTATGTGTTTGTGTGTGTTTATGTGTCATTGTGTGTGTTTATGTGTTTTTGTGTGTGTTTATGTTTGTTTATGTGTTTTTATGTGTTTGTGTGTGATTATGTGTTTGTGTGTGTTTATGTGTCATTGTGTGTGTTTATGTGTGTTTGTGTGTGTTTGTATGGGCAATGGGGCTTATTCTAAAGTGTAAATTTTACAAGCTTGGGTCATTGTTGATTAAGGTTATGAAGAAATAATTGTTTTTTCGCACAGTGTGCATGGTTTGTTTGCAATTGGCCTTGGAAAACTCAATTCTCATGTTTATTTTCTGTGTGCGTTTTACAATATAACAATTTACCGTATTTTGTTCTTTTGCTTCCAGAGATCTTTGTCGAATAGATCAAAATTAATAAAATCCAAAGAATTATCGGATGAGCTCTTACATAAGGTAGGTTTAACACTTTGATCTGTGTTTGTTTGTTTGTTTATTTGTTTGGTCGTCTAATGGCGACAAACAAGAATCTGTTAAACCGATTATGAAAAACGGAATTCTGAAAAATGCTAAATTTTCAGATTTTACCCCAAACTCCGTTCTTTGTGTTTTTCAAAAATGTTTCTAAGAGTTTTTTTATGGACCTTGTCATATTTGCTATTGTGTGTAGATGTTCGAATGATAAATATCCATTCTTCTCGGACCACTTTAATTACGTTTCACATAATTATTCAACTAGAACTAAAAAAACTGCTAAAATCACCAAAAGTGGAACTTCAATCTAGAAAAAGATCGTATGTTTTTTTGAGAATGGCGCAAAGGAATACAACACTCTGCCAAACAAAATTCGAGGTAAAGAAAATATGCAACAATTTTTAAAAGTTTTACGGAATTGTATGACTTGATTATATTTTGCTTGCTTTTAGGATGGCCTACATTAAAGGTCCAACACTAATTGCATTCCATTGGTTTTGTTTGTTTGTATTTTTTTTGTAACAGGTCGCGTAGGGAGAACAAAACCATTCTTTATTTACCGATTACGATGTAATCTGTTTAACTAACTAACTAACTAACTAACTAACTAACTAACTAACTAACTAACTAACTAACTAACTAACTAACTAACTAACTAAATAAATAAATGAATAAATAGATATATAGTTTAATAAATAAATAAATAAATAAATAAATAAATAGATGGATAAATGAATAAATAAATANATTTTGCTTGCTTTCAGGATGGCCTACATTAAAGGTCCAACACTAATTGCATTCCATTGGTTTTGTTTGTTTGTATTTTTTTTGTAACAGGTCGCGTAGGGAGAACAAAACCATTCTTTATTTACCGATTACGATGTAATCTGTTTAACTAACTAACTAACTAACTAACTAACTAACTAACTAACTAACTAACTAACTAACTAACTAACTAACTAAATAAATAAATAAATGAATAAATAGATATATAGTTTAATAAATAAATAAATAAATAAATAAAATATAGATGGATAAATGAATAAATAAATAGATAAAAATGAGTAAATAAACAAATAGACGAATTAATAAATAAATAAAAGGAAGTGATGGGTGAATGTAATACAAAGAACTTGTCATTTCAGCGGTGCTGTCACTCACTTAGAAACTATGCTGGTAAATCCCTTAGGGCGTAACCAAACAATGTCACTGTAATATTAACAAATACATTAACAGAATGAGTGATTGCCGTGATATTTGAAGGAGGCGTAATTTTATACAGTAGGGAAGGGCATGACGAATGCAATATCATATCCAAAGACGGAGGAAGGCGTAAATAGGCAGAAGAGCGTAAATATCTATGATCAGTTCTAGCAGAAGAAGGTGCGGAGAAGCCAGTTAGAGAACTGTTGAAAGAAGTATGGCATAAATAGAGAGAAGTGAGTGAAGTCCTCCGAGATGGGAAAATACCATAAAAATTTGAAATGAAGGTCTGCGAAACCAAAATGAGACCAGTACTTTTGCATGACGCAGAAATATGGTCATCGAGCATGAAAGAAGAAGAAATTCTGAAGAAAACGGAAATGTGAGTATTGGGATAGATAGCTGGGATCTCATTCTTGAAAGGCAAAAAAAAGTGGAAATATAAGAAGAATGTATCGAATATGTAATATAAGAGAGAAGGCGAGAGAGGCAAGACAGATATTTTGGCTATGTATGAAGGATATTGGATGCTAAACCAGTGAAGAAAGCAATGCTGATGCCAATTACTAGGAGAAGCAGTGTGGATTGACAGATAATGGAAGGATATAGTGAATCGAGACATGAATAGGTTGAGCTGAATAGCGGCTGACCCTACTATACAATGAGAATAAAGGTCGTACGAAGAAGAAGAAGAAAAAAATGAAGCAGGTGACCATCAGATCTACTGTATCTTGGTATGGGATTCACCGTTCGTGATGAATATTGTTCTTTCGTTTTGGGTGCGAATTATTCGGACAAAGCTATTAGGGGTCGATATGTGGAATAAGGAGATGCAGATTAAGTGGCATTATTTTTAGTAGAGGTAACGGGAGTAGCTAACATCTCGCAAGCTTTTGTTATTTGTTGTTTAGAGCAACTGAGAACCCACATGAGCTATTTCTCCACGATATATAGGCAGTAATGACTAGATGTGAATTGGCGCTGACTCTTCTAATGGATAATAATCCTAGCGTCATCACTGGGCATAAACTGCAAAGTATAAAAATTGATGCAGATTGATAAACGGAGCAGGCAAAGTAATTCCAAAGCAGGTAAACATCCAAGGTATGCATGAGAAAAAGATGGAGTTGAAAAGTTGAACAGTTCTGCTACCTTGGCTGGACGGATACGACAAGGAGGTTGCTAGAAAGAAGTAAAGGCAAGAGTGAAACGAGCTTGGACGAAGTGGAGGAAATTAAGCGGGACAGTGTGCTACAAACTAGTAGCATTGCAATCAAGACTATGTTCTGTAGTAACCTAGTGCTGCCCTTGAGGAAAGATGATAAAAGAGCACTGGATAGCGTATTACATTTGCTCAGAATTATTCTCCAGTTATTTATAATTGGTGGTTTATTTAATCGGATTTTGAAGAGAAGCTTATTTACAATAATCGGAAAGGTCACCACGAATTACAAGGTTTTCTTTCAGTAAAAAGAGCAGAAAGATAACAGATAACACAAGGTATAGAAAGATATAATATTATGACAAGGTAAAGCTCCAGGGAGGAAGAAAAGCTCACAGTCTGGTAATTGTAGAAAGAATCGGTGTAAGTAATACTCCTCTCGTGCTCTTGGTACAACTGCACTAGGTCTTGCGGTCCTCAACAAATCCATAATTACTGCTTCTTGAAAAAGGAGGTGAACTATGTTCAATCAAAAATTGTTCCAAAAATTGTTGATACAACATACTTATTGACGGATCCTCATACACATTGCTTCTCCACTTTTATTTTAGTACTATTTTTTAGACGATACATTGGACAAAGAAGTACCAGAGCACATCGCAGTTTGAGAGCACAATGCAGTTACTGAGCACATGACAGTTACAAAGCACAATGGAGTTACTGAGCACATGACAGTTACAGAGCACAATGGAGCTACAGAGGACAATGCAGTTACAGGGTACAATACAGCTACAGAGCACAATGCAGGTACTGAGCGCAAGGAAGTTTTGAGCGCAAGGTAGTTCCCTTGGCCCTGCATACTTGTAGGTGCTCATTACTATCTTTTTCGGGGTAGGGGGGGGGCAAAAGAGGCAACGTCGGGAATAACACTATTAAACAAATAGTGAAGATGACCGAGTTAGCAAAGGCGTTTCGGGGGCAGGAGACGAAAATGGTGTGACTATGTGAAGAGAAAAAGAAAGATTGTTTATGGGAGAATTGGGAATTTAGCCATCAGGGAGATGACTAAGGGAAAAATTTAAGAGGGGATGAAAGGAATACGCGACTTGATAGATAAGAAAATGAATTTGCCAATGCTTCACTACAGCGATTCCACCTGGGTGGAGCTAATAACACTGTAAAAGAAATACCTGTAATATTTCTGTGAATATTTATTGTAGATTGCTTTAGCAGTATCTCAGTTTTATTGTGTTAATGCTAATTATCTTATTGAAATTGTGATATCTCAGGACGTGCTTGTTAATTAGATACTGCAAATGTCACAAAGAGTTGACAGGCGGTACTTTATAGATGATGGTCAAGAGGTTGACCAAAATAGAATATTCTTACATTTCAAGAAGCTTTTTTACCAATTATTTAGAAAATTAACAATTATGAGTTAATTTAATCGCTTTCTTCTGCTTGTATGTACCAGTGACATCATGTCTGATCTTCAGTTTGTATGTTTGATTATGATCATTCGAATAAAGATCGATTCCATCATTCTCAATTAATCTTATGCTTTAATTTTATTTTTTTTTCATTAATTTTGTAATGTTGAACCAACAAACCATTTAAGGTTTAAATTTTTAAAAGATGGCAGCCATTGTGGAGTAAGCTTATTTTGGTTGCTAAACTGAAACGATAAAGAGTAGTTCGGGCAATAAAGGCATTTCTCTTGCCATATGGTTTTTTTGTAACAAGGTTTTTTCTTGAATTCTTCCTTTCTGGCTCCTATTTTTCCTTTAGCATATTTCAATGCTTACGTGATCATTATATATACCTAGTTTGGTCGTATGAATTTTGCAGACGTAGGGATGCATTAACAGGCACAAGGCGTTCTCTCTCACTCCCGTCTCTCTCTCTCTCTCCCGTCTTCTCCTGTCTTCCTCGTGTGTTCCACATTACCTCAGATTTGACTACTCTGTGAATTTATTGTCTTATCTTCTGTCCTCTCTCTGTCTCTGTGTTTGTGTGTGTGCCTCTCTCTGTATCTCTATCTGTCTGTCTCCCTGTCTGTCTCTCTGTCTCTCTGTCTCTCTCTCAGTCTTTCTCTCAGTCTTTCTCTGTCTCTCTTTGTCTCTCTTTGTTTCTCTCTCTCTCTCTCTCTCTCTCTCTCTGCGTCTTCATCTCTCTCCATCTATCTGTCAACCAGTTTATAGGTTGATTTTTGTTCATTTGTTTGTTTAGAAATTGAAAGACCAGAAAGAACAGATGGTGAAACTGGAACAGGACAAGGTGGAATTAGTTCGAGAACTTTTTCAAACAAGATTAAAAATGTCCAAATTACAAGATGGAAATAATAAAAAGGCACCCATGACGCCCTTTTGAGTTTAAATGGCCGAGACATCATCCCTCAAAGGAAAATTTATAACAAAGTACTAGAGATGCTTTTTCGCACATAAATTTTAATTTTCAAGGAAATTTGTCGCCGAAATGCGAGGGATTGTTTCAGAGAGCTATATATAAAACAAAAACAGGCAAATTCAGTTTAGAAGATTCCTTTGGAGAGTTAGTGAAAGAAAGAATTTACTTGTACATTTTACGTTGTAAGGGCTTTGTGTTATGGTCACACCAGCAGTGACCCTGTAAGTGAAATGGTGCACTGACGTCAATAATTGAGCACATTTTTTGTATTGGTATGCACAAGCCTTAGTATATGCTACTGTATATTCCTAAAATGTGAAGTTAAACAGGGAATTATTATATGAGAAATAGAACCCCAGACCTCAGGTGTATAACTCTATGAACGCAGGTCTGTTGAAAGAAATGTTGAGTTGTTATCTAAAATGACCTTTTGTTCCCCATTCTCCTGAGAAAATAAGAAAGAATTTAACAAAAGTTAAGGAAGGATGGAAGACGCACAAAGCAAGATATTGTGTTAAAAAGGGTTTATCTACAGTGTGATGTGTTTTTTTGTATATACTTTTTTTGGAGTCAAGTACGTTTTGACATAGCTCTTACGAGTAATTGTTTTAGTGTTTTCTTTTAGGGTCTATGGTGGTATTACAGGTCTCCGTTTTATTGCCCTTCCAGCCCTATAACCTGGCCCTCCTTCTCCACCAGCCTGTGTGGGAAAGTGTTTGATTTAGATTTGATGCTCTCTACTATTGGTGTAAGTTGTGTGTGTGCTAGTGACACCAATGGAATGTTCGTTGTGTGCCAGTTTGTGGCTTCAAAGATTTTCGCCAGGTTTTGGTTCTTATTCGTTATTGTTCTAGTTTCTTACTTCTTATGAACAATCTGGAAACTATCCCGTAATGGTAACTACATTCTCTGATTTTCATGTGAAATCATAGGAAGGAAATTGTTGCTGTGAAATCTGTAGGGAAAGAAGCTTCGGTTATACTAGCCTTTCATTATCGCTGGATGTAAAAATTAATACTTAATTGGAGAAAGATAGGGTTTGCTATCTATTTTTTATTACTTTCTATCTACGGGGTTCATAGTAGGACGTACCAGTGCTAGAGGTCGAACCATTTGTTCATACAAACAGTAAGATACGGAGCCTAACAGTTCGTTGCATCTTGACATTCGATAAGAATTGGTCTAGTGAAAACAACTAATCCGGAATTCTTAGCCAGAAATGTGGGTACGAAAGTATTTTCAATTTACTAACCGACATGGGGGCCACCCCTTAATCTACTATGGATCCAAATTATCATTCTTCACGTCTGTAGGAACGATATCCTATTTTCAGCCCTGAGTGGTGCTTCAGTTTGGTCCGGTCGACAGGTGATTGGAATGAATGGTACAGAGCGGAAGTTACTAAGAAACTTAGCAAATATTATAAAGAGATTTGTGAGAAAATAGGTGTAGTTACCGTTACCGAATATTCTTTATGATTAGCAGAATGAAGTAATATTTTCAAGGCCAGCACGGGAATCTCTAACAAAAGATTTCTGGGCTGGCCTTTGAAGTATGGAGTTATCTCTCGTTCTCGGGAATTTTTACAGCAGCTTTA
Organism: Morbakka virulenta; assembly: GCA_003991215.1. Classification (NCBI taxonomy): domain Eukaryota; kingdom Metazoa; phylum Cnidaria; class Cubozoa; order Carybdeida; family Carukiidae; genus Morbakka; species Morbakka virulenta. The sequence continues at coordinate 1,784,323 of RDPX01000165.1, read as the reverse complement.
CTCAAAAGCTATGGATAAAGTGAGTTGGTTTTCTATAACAATTTTTGCAAGAGCCTGCCTGGGAAGAACTTGGATAAAATTGGGAACGAAAGTACTTGCTCGCAAAAGGTTTTCGACGGCAGGGCCAAAAAACTAGTCTTTTAGGAAATTTGGTAAATGCACCTAGGTTTTTTAACCATTTTGAAGTGACTTAACTGGAGAAAACCAAAATCATGACTGTTTTAGGTAGTACAATTTTTTATCTGCCCATGTTTAGTGGGGTTGATTTTGAAAGCCTGATCCGATAATCTTGCTTCCCTGTGATCTTGTATGATCTTCCACAAAGTAAAGTACTTATTTAGTAATGCCAGAAAGATAGGGTTTATAAAGTCACTGCTTATATAAGACAATCGTGGAAGACCATTTTACAGAGTAAAACGGCGATTTCCATGGAAAAAACCCAAAATTCATGAAAGGGGATGTAATTGTAAAATGACAGTCCTTACGTAAAACACCGTATTAATTTTGTATAGAGTAATTGTAGTCAGATGCTGTTGGCATTAGCAAGAGATTTTAACATAGTGTGTAGTGTGGCAGGAATGAATAGCGTGGCAGAAATGGCAGCTACGTCACAGCCTCGAGATCGTAATATTTCTTTTAAAAAAACGGGGACAGCATCGTTTGAACTGAGTTACTCTTGAACTCTAAAGGTTGACCTCACAATCTTGCAATGAAACGAGCTTTCAAGGTAAGAATTTATTCAGAACGAGAAGATGTTATCCACCATTTCTATGATTGTTCATTGTTATTGTTTTGATTACAGTTTTACTGGCTTTCATGCTTCAGGTTAACCTTCATGTGTAGTGTGCAGGAATGACAGGATTGACTACCCCGGTTATGAAAACAATAGGATTTTAAAATGAATATTCGTCACTGATCAATTCAACAGAAAGGATGTATCCCTAGGCTGTCATTGGTCGAATAAATATTGTGACGTAAACTGTAATTTTTGCCACGCTAGTCATTTTTGCCACGCTAGTCATTTTTGCCACGGCACAGTCGTGATTGACACTTAACAATTTCTTAGAATGATTGGGTGTGGGGTATAGCTGAACTAACACCCTAGTTGCTATTTGTGACGTGAAAATGTGTAAAAATGTATATAAAATGAAATTTGGTCTGCTGACTTACCTTCATTTATTTGTATTGTCAAATGTTGTACATGCAAAGTTGAATAGAGTACACTGTTAATTAAATTATGAAATATGTACCTACATGTCATTTAGAAATAGAAGTGGTTTGATCTTTTATTAAGGTATTGATAAACTTTAGACCAGATTATAATGCCTGTTCTAGCCAGGAGAAAATATATCTTTGTAACTAAATGATGTTGCAATGACAATTTATGTTTAATGATATACTCTGCCGTAATATAGGAAACTGAGTGACAAGGTGAGTAGGGGTGCCTGAGGATCTCAGGTTGCCATATTTTTGATACGGTTTTCTTAGTCACAGGTTCTTTTTGTAAGAGCTCATTAGCAGTTTCTGTTACAAAACCCTGTTAACGACCGACATGCAAGCGATTTTTCAGTCCCTCCCCAGTGGCTATTTAGTTTTAGCACTACCCGGCTTACCAACGTCTTGCAAGACCTCCGTACCAAATGGTAGCATGAAGAATCAGTATAAGTCACAATGGAGTATACTTTTAATGCACGGGTGATTTCTCCACCGTGAAACTAACTATCGATTGTAAAATATGCTCGTGTAGCGTTGCACAGAGTGAGACCATTATTGTTATACAGGGAAGGTTTTAGTAAAACTGTCGGGCGGCCTTCCCGAGACATACTCATATAAGAATTTTCAAGAAGCTTTTAGTTAGACAAGGATATTGGGTAACAGTGTTGTTCTTGTGTTGTTTCATTCGATATTTTTTGAGCATTTTTTTTTCTCGGCTCTCGAAGTTTTACTTTCGCTATACATTCCCAAACGTTTTTTCGTGTTTTCCAGCCTACGTGAATATATTTGGAAATCACCGTGGCAGAACTGTGATTTCCAATTTTCCTTCCTGTTTCATTTTATGGTGTTCGTTATTTACTATATTTACTTTAGATATTTACTTGTAGAAAACCAGATGTTTGTTCTTCTTTTCAACGGTCAGAAATTACCCTTCAAGCTGGCTGTTATCATTTATTCTGAAGCACTCATCAACTTCGAGTATCCTAAATCTTACGAGTGTCTAATGAATAAAAAAAGGAGAGTTTATTAATCTAAATAATCTTAAAGAGGTATTTTAGACCAGTCGAAATGTGATGTTTTTTCCATTCCTGTCGATTATGAAACTCTATCGGTCATTATAAATATCACTAAAAAACGTGATGCATAATTAAGCGCCATTCCTGTAACTTTTTTAATTCCGTGACGCAGTTTTTTTTGGATAAGACTTGTATGTTTCTGAAATCTATTTATGAGGCACCATTTTATACCTTGGCTACTTTTTTGTCCAAAACAAGTTATTTTAGGATTCCGAATTTGTGTCACTGACTTGGATTATCATTAAAACCAATCCAACTGACTTCACGTTATGATTCAGTGTAGTGGTACACTTGGGATTTTCAGGGTTTTCAGAAAATCTTTTCATATTTGCTAAATTACAACCCCTTCATACCTGTGCTGTTGTGTTTTAAAGCGTTTTTTGCACGCGACATTGGAAGGCCGCTCTTTCTAGCTGCCTTCCTCCGCTTTTTAAACCACACCCAATAAAGTCGAAGCAAAATCCTTTTTATTCGTATTTAATTATTTATTTCTTTGTTCTCCTTTCTGCCACGGCCTTCCCAGTAAGTAGTTTCACGCTTTGTTTGGGAACATTTTCTCAATAATAGAAAAAATGGTTCTGGTCGTCTGCAATGATGTGATTTTAGAAGTGGCAACGAAACGAGTAATGGCTTTTTTCTCCACCATATTCATCCCTAATGTTATTAAAAATTGCGATGTTGTCAGTTCAATTTTGATGATATTATAACGAGATTCCGCGCATTAGTTGGAATTCTGATATTTGAGATATTTGTAATTACATTAGAGATAGGATGGGTGTTATTTTGTGAATCTATTGTAATTAGTGATTACTGTTAGATTGAAAACTTTCTAAATTATCATTATAAGATTTGTTGTAGTTGATGAAAATGGAACGGGTTATTTATTGAAATGAAACTGGTTAGAAAACTATGATAAAATGAAATGGAACATTCAGTGCGAGTGTATTTTGTTTTCCTGCCACTTTGCATACTGATTTCAAAACGCTGATGACGTGTTAATTGTTACACGAGCCTTTATACGTATAAATTTGTACATTTGAGTGTGAAAGGGGATGGTCTTTTGTATACTAGAAGGGATTATGGGAGGCAGCATCCATCCTTGTCTAACACCTATTTTGATTTTTATTCCAAATGATAATCTTTGTTCAATGCTTATGTATGCTCCTTGGCTCCAGTACAGATTTCTTATAAAGCATTACCACACATTCTAATATTCATCGATAGTTTTTTCATAGTCAATAAAAAACATAATATTATTGTTCATCTTATAGTATAGTTCAGATCCTACAGATTCTCTCCTTTGTACGTTTTCCACAGATAAAGCAACCTCAAAGTTCACTGACTTCCTGTTTATTTTCCCTTCTGTTTCTTAGCAGGATAGCAAGAAGCAATATGAAATTGTTATGCATTCGAACCTGATTTCCTTGTTCAGCTGTTTCTACTTAGATACGTTTCTATCTTTAAGTGTCTTTCTTTTTTCTATGGTGTCAAGGATTTCCTGTGTCATCCATGGTTGTTATGCTTCTAGGTTACGCTTAAAAAGAATCTTTTATGCTTTGCTAATCATACTTGCTTTAATTATTTCCCACTCACTCTGTAGATCATCAATATCACACTCTTGTACACTGTCCTCATTTCTTATTTTGTTGAAGGTGTTTTACACACTGACTCTGTAATGTTGTTTGATTTCTTCATTCCTCATCATGTTCATATCCAGATGTTTTTTATATTGTTTGCTTTTAGGTCATTTGGGTTTTAGTTTTGTCTTCATGAGCTCAGGGTTATGGGCAGAGGTAGCCCCGGCACCTGGATATGTTTTTGTTTGTTGGTTTTTTTTCATGTAGTCCATAAATCCTTGGTTAAAGAGCACGTAGTCAATTTGGTTTCGGTGTTGATCACAAAAGTTAGTCCATGTGTTTAATCTTCTATCTGGTTTTGAATAAAATGTTGGCTATTACCACTTGTTTCTTATGCAGAACTCAGTAAGTCGCGATCCACTTTCTTTTCTTACACCTAGTTCATGTTGACCTGTAAGTAGATGGTGGTATAGATTCCACTCTTGAATATAGGAAGCAGATACTTTACATCAACAATCTTTCTTGTCGATTCTTTCATTTTCCTACTCCCTTTTGTGTGTCATGTCTATTAACACAGATTGGGGCACTGTACGATTTTCACACCGGGACTATTTCCTATTAGATGTTTAATTTCGGCAACATATTGGTCGAGCATGTTATTAATGTTGTTGAAAAGTTGCATACAGCCGAAATATATTTTAGTACAGTAGTTGAAAAACTCTTCGACATTTTATTACCTTTCATTGCTTGCTCCAAATAAAACTCATTGCTCAAACCAGAATCGAAAATTATAGTACTGTGATCAGAAATACCTGTTGCATCGGCATCAAACAGGATAAAAGAATCATCATACGTACTATCTTCTGTGTGTCATTTACTAAATACAGCCTTAAGAATGACCTAAGTTTCTAGAAAAGATGAGAGAAATCACCTTTATGCTCTTTTAAGAAGGATGATGTAACCTACTGAATGGTTTTGCTGAGAGAAGGATACTTTTGTGAAGTCACAATGGAGAAGTTTAATTGGTTACTTATCTTTTACTGTTGATACGATCTGATAGGGCTTTTTCATACGCAGCTAGTAAAGAAACTCACGATTCTCCTTTGTTAATGTCATCTTAATTGATATGTGCTCCAAATTATGTCTATGCTCTTCAACGACTACATCATGTAACAATTTTTGGTGTTCAGACATGTTTAGTTCAGATTAAATGTGGAGAGTGCTGGATGAGAGCAACTTATTCATAATGATCTGCTTTCTTTTGAAGAAGCCAAGAGGTGTTCATATCACAACTGTGTTTACTGAGCAGTTTTCACCCAATTACTCATTACTATTATTCTTTCGGTTTCTCCCATTAGGGGTCGCCACAGCGGACCAGTCTCTTCCATCTCTGCCTGTCCTGGATGTCACTCACAGACAGTCCCTTCTTCGTGTCCTCATTTACCGAGTTCGAGAACCTCCTTTTTGGTCTCCCTCGTCTCCTCTTTCCAGGTGGAGCCATGTTCATCACCTGCCTGCCCACATACTGTTCATCCCTCCTCATAACATGTCCAAACCACCTAAGTCTTGCTTCCCTGACCTTCTCTCCTAGTTTTGCCACTCCTAGCGTGCCTCGCACTTGATCATTCCTCACTCTACCCTTCCTAGTTTTCCCAATGGAAAATCTCAACATTTTCATTTCATTCACCTCCAGTTTGTTTTCCTGCTTCTTAGTGAGAAGTAATGTCTCAATTCCATACATCATTNCGTGCCTCGCACTTGATCATTCCTCACTCTACCCTTCCTAGTTTTCCCAATGGAAAATCTCAACATTTTCATTTCATTCACCTCCAGTTTGTTTTCCTGCTTCTTAGTGAGAAGTAATGTCTCAATTCCATACATCATTCCAGGTCGTACCACTGTCCTGTGTACCTTTCCCTTGACCTCTGTAGGCATGTACTTGTCGCACAGCACCACTGTTACTTTGCGCCAACTGTTCCACCCCGTCTGCACCCTCTTCTGCACTTCTCGATCGCAGTCTCCATTGCTTGCTAAAGTAGAGCCCAGGTACTTGAATTCGTGAACCTTGTTCACTTCCTCTCCATCCATGGTGACCTTAGTCTGTACTTCCTTATCATTCAGGGCCAGAAATTCAGTCTTTGCTCTGCTGACTCTTAAGCCTCTCCTTTCAAGCGCGTGCCTCCATTCCTCCAGTTCTCATTCAGCTTCCTGCTTGGTACTACAACATAGCACGACATCATCGGAAAACATCATTGACCAAGGCGCATCTTTCCTTACTTCCTCTGTGAGGTTGTCAATGATAATGGCGAAAAGGAAGGGGCTGAGTGTAGAACCCTGATGTAATCCTACTCCCACTCTGACATCTGCTGTCGTTCCCATTTGGCAGCTAACCTCAGTCTCACAGTCGGAGTACATATCCTGTACAGCTTTGATGTAGATCTCTGGCACTCCTTGCAGCTCCCATGCAGTTCCATACTTCCTCTCTAGGTATCCTATCATAGGCTTTCTGAAGGTCTATGAAAACACAGACCAGCTGTTGTTGTCCTTCTCTATACTTTTCAAGGAGAATTCTGAGTGCAAATATGGCTTCTGTGGTGCTTTTGCCGAGCATAAAGCCAAATTGCTCATCGCTGATGGTGACAATCTCACGGAGCCTTGCCTCAAACACTCTCTCCCATAGCTTCATGGCGTGGCTCATGAGTTTGATCCCGCGGTAGTTCCCACAACTTTGTGCATCGCCCTTTTCCTTGTAGATTGGGATAAAGGTACTTTTTCTCCACTCGTTTGGCATTGGTTCACCCCTGAGGATCTTGTTAAAAAGGTGGGTCAGAAAATCCAATCCAGTTTCAACCATCGCGAGCCATGCCTCTACCGGTATGTTATCTGGGCCAACTGCCTTCGCTTTTTTCATCTTCATGAATTTACTTACTTCCGCTCTACTAATTTCTTTGGACCTCACTTCCATTGACGGTCTGTTCATCTGCTCTTCTTTCCCTAGGGTTTTCCACATTCATCAGGCCTTCAAAATAATTCTTCCACCTTGCCAGGATGTGATTCTTGCTTGTCAAGATTCTGTCATTCTCATCTCTTATCATCCTTACATACTGCACATCTTTACTGGCTTTATCCCTCTGTCTCGCCAGTCTATACACTTTATTCTCTAAGTTCGTCTCCTGGAGAGATTTGTAGAGCACCCGATACGCATCCTCCTTTGCCTTCGCCACCGCTTTTTTGCCCAACTTCTTACTCTCGTCATATTGCTGTCTGCTTTCCTCATCTTTGGTTTTATACCACTCGTTCAGTGCATGCTTTTTCTTGGTTATGGCACTCTGCACGTCTTCGTTCCACCACCAGCTATCCAAGTCTTTCTTTCTACGCCCCGATGACATTCCCAACACACTTCTTGCTGCCTCTCTCATAGCTTTCGACATTGTCTCCCATGAAACCTCTGTAGTGTTGCCAGGTATTCTTGTCAGCACCATCTTGCAGAAGTCGGCACTATACTCCGGTTCTTTCAATTTCCACCATCTAGTTCGAGGCTCACACTTCTCTGTCTGGTGATGTTTGCTACACAAGGTTATGTCCCCAATCACCACTCGATGTTGCTTAGCCACTGACTCTCCAGGTATTGCGTTGCAGTCTCTCACATCCTTGAGCAAGTTTCTTCTACACATGATGTAGTCAATCTGAGTTCTCCTTCCACCAATTTCGTAAGTTACCAGATGGTTTTCCTTCTTGTTAAAGTATGTGTTGACCACTGTCAAACCAGTGCTGAGGGCAAAATCCACAATTCTCTGTCCTTCCTCATTCCTGGGTCCATAACCATAATTTCCCATCACAAGCTCATCTCCATCGTTGCCTTTACCAACATGCCCATTCAGGTCACCCGTGATGATGATACGTTCGGTGCTTGGCAGGCCATTTACTAGATCCTTCAATTCATTCCAGAAATTCTCCTTCTGTTCTTGCTCACACCCAACCTGTGGTGCGTATGCGCTGAGCAAAGGACATTCACAATGTCCTTTGCTAGGTCGATCTTCATAGCAATCAGCCTGTTTGACTTCCTGGTGACTTCCAGCACACAGCTGGTTAACTCTTGCCGCAATATCACCGCCACTCCATTCATGCCCCTCTCCTTTCCACAGTAGTATAACTTGAAACCCTCGCCAATGTTCTTAGCCTTGCTGCCTGTCCACCTCGTTTCTTGCACCCATAGGATGTCCAGTTTCCTCCTGACTATCATATCTGTGATCTCCGGGCTCTTTGCTGTCATGGTTTCCACATTCAGGATCCCAAATCTCATCTTCTTTTTCTTCCACTTTCTACCTTCTCTCTTCCGTTTGACAGGCTTCCCTCCTCTTTTTCTCCTGCTACTCGCAGTAGCATATTTTCCATTTCCATCCTGAGGGTCATCGATGGCAATGGCGGCCGTTGTTGACCCGGGCCTCGACCGATCTGGCACGTTCATTCTATCTGTTGTCCGCATGATTGATTTGGCTAGCATTTTTACGTCGGCTGCCCTGGCTGTCACAATCTCCCTCTCATTCTTCCAGGCTAAGGGTCTGGCACTAGGATGCTGCTGGCTTGCAGCTTCCAGTGGCTGAGAGGGCCACCGTAACCCTGGTAGGGGGAAGCATAGGGATTGCTCGCACTTGGTCAAGGTGCTACCCCAGGCTAGTGGAAGGAAGGAGGCGTCTTACTTCTCCATTGCAAGGGGGACTAAACCAGACCATGCCCACTGCCCAATTACTCATTGACAAATCAAATTGGTGAACAAAAACCAGTAAACATGGCATATTGAGGACTACGTGGAGCTGTGTTTTGAACCTGAAAAGCACGATTGCTGTGTCAAACACCTATTCTTGTTACGTCGTGGTGCGCAGGAATCCCGGCCCTTTATTATCTGTCGGGAGTGTGCACAGGCTGCCTACAGATTTTTGAGCAATTTGGAAGCAAAGGCACCATCTGAAAACTGAAGGAAATTACTGAGAGAATTACTGGTGGAACGAGGACTGAGTAAGACCAGTCCTTTGTTGAGCACAATTGTGAACTAAGAGTAATAAATGCCCAGTTAGATTAACTGGAGTCAGGGTCTCTCATCGGTACAATGAATAGCCGTTTCGGCGTTGGTGGGCCTTTACCTATGACTTGAGGCCGATTCAGAAAAGACACATGGCTGCACCAAGTGCAAGTAAAGATACCGTCGGCAATAGGAGTGCTTAAGGTCTTTATTTTACTCTTCAGTTTGATTAGGGCAACGCGGCGATCTTCAAAATCTTAGTTTGCTGAATGGCATTTGCTTCGCCTGGAGGGTTGGTTAAAGTAATCGTTTCCCCAGTTCTTCTGATCTATGTGGCAGATCTTCAAATTGGTCTTTAATAGGGTAGACGGGAACACCGTGTAGCACGCCTGCCTGCGTAGATTCGCACAAAGAACAGAGCTTAAGGAATGCGAGCTTGGTCCATGTGTCGTACGTGTCTAGTCCAATGCAGCTGGGACTTCGTCACCATGGCTTCTATGCTTGTCATACCTCACCTTTCCTGAACAGTAGTGTTTGTAACTCGACCCTGACCCCAAATACGACGGAAGCAGTGTACATGAAACGCTTCAAGCTGGCTAATGTCTCTCCTGTAAGGGTTCCATGTTTCACAACAACATAGCAGAGATGACAGCACTGCAGCCCTGCACATGTTTATTTTAGCGTCCAGTTTAACAGAGTGACGCATTATGCTGAGGCCATGTGCTTCCCTCTGAATTTGTTTACTTTTGGTGGTATGTTATCAGCCTGGCAGCTTTACCAATAGACAGTTGTTTAATTGTTTAACAGCTCATCGATGGTTTGTAGTGTAGGAATATCGCGTAGATTGCTGCCACCTGGTATAGTAAGGAAGAACTGGCGTTAGTCATATGAGGACCAGCGCTGGCATTCAGCTCAATGTCGGTAGTTGTGCAATGAGCCTCTATAGGACCAATGATTTCCTAGTAGCCTGATCCAGGCTAAATGTCTTCTTCAACATGGACCAAAGACCTACCACATCTGACTTAGATAATTTGTTATTATTTTCGTGTATTCTCTTCACATCTATCGATTTGCTTGTGTCATGTCTTTTAAAGCAAACATGGCGGGATTTATGAGCGAAGGAACATTATTGAAGGAGAGAGAAGAGTGCTGGTTTTGTTTAAAGGATTGGTTGAGCAGCTCTCAGTCCAGCTGGTTTTAGAACTACTCAGTCCTTTTTTGACCCGCGGTATTTGGGCATCATTTTTCAAAAGTTTTTTGAGTGGGCGATTTGTGAGCATCTCAGCCTTCAGTATTTCCTGTACCATTTAAAGAGCTGCTTTGCCGAATGCCTTAGCTAAGGGAGAACCAATGCTTTTGAGCATGATTCTGAGACCAGTTCCAGTCTGTAAACCAGGTAGAACACTACCGTGTTGTTTTTGCTGTTCCAGTAGGGCATTGCTCTTTGTGCATTTCAGATCGTGAGGATGTCGTTTATAGATTGCTGGAACTTAACTCTCTAATAGCTAATGTCAAGCTCACTGGAAAACCATTAAAGTGGAAAGTTTTACTGTTTCCGTACTTCAGGTTGACTCATCACTCAAATAAGGAGCATATTAAGCTTGTGTGTCTCTAATATAAGAGGCTGACGAGGCTGTATTATACCTCCAGACAATTGGCTGTTGTTGGGGATCTTTTTCAGCAGGGAAACAAAAACAAAAATATTTCAGAGTTTGCAAGGATGGTTAGCTAGGTGAATAGGTAAGTCAGACTTCCAGTAATGTCAGTGACTTGTGAGGACGTAGGTTTGCAAGTAACAAGATCAGCAAGGAAACCTAGCAAATGTTCTGTTGTGTGACGTGTAAAATGAACCATAGATGAACCAAAGCACTCGATGTTTACTCTTAAGGACATCGAATACAAGATTCCGATGTTCTTTTGTGCAATATTGTTTATTGAAGCTTGAATTGCTTCTATCACTGTGTCTATGCTATTATAGTAGCCAGCGTAAATTGTTGGAACGTGTTCCCTTACTTTTTGTTTTCCGTCGGAGTAATGAAATGGGTTATCGACTGCAGCTATAAGATTGGGACAAGGTATTTCTTCCCAGAGCAGTAAACAATTGTAATCTGTAGTGGAAAATGACTACTGAATGAGACACTGCCTTCCTCTAACAACCTTTAGAGTACTTTGGTCTTGTTTCTTTGCAAATTTCTCAAACCTTGGTCATGGTATGGCTTCATAAACTGTCATATTTTGCACTGTCCTGCTTACATTATTTTGGACTTCCTCTTCAGTTAATGCTCATTTGATTTTGCTCATACTGAATGTGTGATAGCAAAGATATCAGTCTGTGTTAATATTAACTTAAAATAAGGTCAAAATGCTTGAATCTTCAATATGGTGGGCAAATACTAACCAGCTACTACCTGTAATAAAGAGCAGCCCTAAAAGTGTCACTACATGCTCCTCTTTGACTTTTCGCAAGACCGAGATCCTATATTAACACTTACTGGCACTCATGTCCGGTCAAGTCTGACAAGTCTATGGAGCCGACCCCTGACACCATATGTATGCATACTCGGAAACTAGCAGAGGTTGTGTGCTTGATGTTTGGTATCACGGACAAGGGAAATTCCATTATGTAAGGCGAGGCATCGTTGGTAATTTATGGTGCAGACTAAAGCACGTTTGAAGTTTCGGGAAAGGTTGCTCATGTAGGAACTAAATTTGCTCCTCATTACGCTTGCATTTTCATGGATGTGTTTGATTTATCTTAAAAGCAAAACTTTGAAACCTTGGTGCTCTACATTGGTGACATTTTATTTGTTTGGACCCACGCATGGAAAAGTCTTTTCCACCGTTTGAATGGAACATACCGAACTACAAAGTTTACTCACGTAACACCACTGCACAAGCTTAACTTCCTCCCACCCCAAGTTTCGACCCAGGGAAAGCAATTTTTTACAAATTTTTTTTACAAACCTACGGACTGCCACCAATTTCTCCATTTTGACTCCAGTCATCCACAACACACTAACTCATCTACAGTATGTAACCAGGGGTTAAGATCACCTAAGATCTGTTCTCTGCATCATGGGTTTGTACAAAACCTTTCTAATCTTGAAGACTGGTTTTTCAAAAGGAGTTATCCTGAGTAGGTGGTTGAACACAAACTTAAAAGGGCCAGACAGACATTTAGAAATGGCCTTTTAAAAAACAAACAAAAAGAACCTAAGGATGATGTTCCCTTTTTAGTTGATTTTTAACCTGCTCTTTAAGTCTCCTGATAATCTTTTGCGACCTTTGTCCTTTGTCCTTTATCTGGTTAAGGAAACAAAAAGAATATTTCCAGAGGTTCCTGTGTTTTGCTCTGTAGCGCACGCAATCTTAAAGTTACCTAATTAAGGCTAAGCTATACCCCAAAGAACGAAAAAACCCACCAGATTCGGTTAAGTGTGCCAAAAGATGTCAGACCTGCAAAAACACAGAAGTCACCGACAAATATGAAGCGTCTTAAAAGAAAACATAGATTAACTATCATTTTGACTGAAATTATAGCAACACATAATACATGTTGAGATGTAAAGTGTGTAATCGATTTGAAATACTTTGGGCGAATGACGCCAAAAGTTAGGTTATGATTGAAAGTGAAACTATGAAGAAACGGATCGAAGCTGCGGAGATGTGGTTCTTCCGCCGAATGTTAAAAATTCCATGGACTGACACGAAAAGTAACGAGGAAGTTTTAAGAAGGTCACAATCAAAGCGGTGTTTAGTAAGTCGTATTCGGAAAATGCAATTAAGATTCCTGGGACACATTGTTCGAAAAGCAAGTTTAGAAAGTACAATTTGGTCAGGAATAGAGGGGGAAAGAGCCAGAGGAAGACAAAGGTTATCTTTTCTAGAAAATATATGCAGATGGATAAATGACAGTTTAAATTCAAGTATTAATGCTGTTACTTTAATTCAACTGGCTAGAGACAGAAGCCAATGGAAAGCCATGATCGCCAACGTCCTCAGAGGATACGGTACTTCAAGAGAGAGAGAGAGAGAGAGAGAGATTGAACAACTGTAAAAACTGCAATAAAAATCATTAAGGGTGAGAACGTTCCACAATCCATTTTCCATCAACATTTTCTTAGCCAAAACCATCATGGCCTAGAACAGGACTGTGGCATTGTGTTTATAGTTAAGTCAGACGCATTCTCACCCTAAGCGAGTAAAGGGTTTTGGATAAGAAAACTTTAAAACTCACTCCCCTGTGGGTCTTAACAGTGTACAGGAGGTAATTTGATTTGTTTAGATGATTATCTGCGACTGACGCTTTTGTTAAATTTTCAATTAGTCGGGGTTTTCGAAAGAAATAAAATTAACACATGCTATGATTTTTATTAGAAAATAAAACGTCATTTTATTGAAATCTGCTATTATGATATCGTTTATTAACCTACATATTCATTTGCTCTCTAATACCTGATGTAAAGCTCACTGGAAAACTGTTAAGTCTAAAGTTCTGCTTTTTCCATACTTCAAGTTGACTTGTATCACTCAGGTGAGGGGCACACCTGGCTTGTGTATCTCTGCTAGAAGAGGCCAATTAGACTTTATTGTATCTCCAGACAAGTGGCTGTTGATGTAAGCTTGGGAAATCATAATTAAAACAATTATGCTTATAAAACGGTATAAATTTATTGTACCACCTATAGAAAAATAGAAGTATGATAAAGACTAAATGTCCAAACGTTAACATTAATTTGTCCGTTCTGTGATAACCTATAAAGTGTTAAACACAAAATGAGGAAAGATTTTGTAACACATACACACAAGCACGCACACACACACAGATTTTTATGGGTGTGATCCTTTGAAGTACGTTAAAATTCAAATTCAAAATGAGGCCGATCTCCCTGGATTTTACCGAACGTTAGTAGGGTCGTTCTGGAATGTTTACTTGCAGTATCAACAATCGATACATGACTAAAATTCTGAGTTCACCTTTGCTAAAGAAATGACCAAACACAGCTATCTTGATCCAAATAACATATTCTTCTGAAAAGTTTTCCATACTAGCTCGATGACTGACAATTGCTTTTCTCTCTAATACTTTATTTATTAATTACCTTTTATCTTATTCCTTTATTTCTACTTTAACCATGGTGCTTATCTTCCAGCGTGTTCGACAATTTACAGTTATGGTGAGAAGATATGAAAAAATTAAAATAGGGAGTTTACTGCATAGCAACATTTTTTAATGATATTAAGTGTCACTGTTCTTTACCTTTCCTGGAACTCACGGAATGATTTTCGTCTTGACATTATGAATTATACTAACAACACACACACACACAAATGCAGGTTCTTTTCTTTACATAATTAGGATATCGATGCATTGTCTTTGATATAAAAATAACAAACATCGAGGTCGTTTTGTGTTTTAACAACTGAGAATACAAGTGAGGCCATCAGATCATGTTTCTCTGATGTGCACTTAACTATATATTCAAAAAAGCGAAAATTCTATTAATATCAAAATACAGCTATCCTGCCCCAACCTGAGTATAGGCTACCTTCAAGCACAAATACCTCCCCGTTGTTCCCAAAGGTGATTTCTTTTGCGTAACAGAACTCATACTTTGAAACGAAGCTACCAATATTTTTCCCATTTCTGTCAAACACCCAAACTTTTTCTGTGTGCATCACATAAAACGATATTTCCAGTTGCATCGATGGCAGTCGCCGCGGGGCAGTGAAATGTTTGTGATTTCAAAGTGCAGACAACGTCCAAAGACTTGGGATCAAACAAGGATACATTGACAGCCGAACGATGAGATACGATAATTATGTTGTTCACTGCATCAAAACCAACATCGTCACAGGCTTGAAAAGACTCTTGACCACGCTTTGATAGAAAACCCAAATGGTTAAAATCCTTGTCCAATATTCTCACCCTTTTGGCACGAGCTTCAGCAATGTAGATATTTAATGTATTAGGATCAAAGGCAATTGAATTTGGGGATTCAAATTTTTCACCACCTTGATTCTGTAGGCTATCGTACACAGGAATAAAATTTCCTTCTTGGTCAAATGTTTGAAGTCGACCATTATTTAAATCGCAGACAATTGTCTGGTTATTCATGAATGCGATACCAGCTGGTGCGTCGAATTCACCATCAAAAGCTCCTAATTCGCCAAACGTTTTCAAGGAGGCTTCACTCTCTAAATCAAATATTTTCACTCTGTGACTGAGCATTTCAGAGACAAATGCTTTACCATTTGCAACAGCGAAATGATGGGCTTGGGTGATAAGAAAATTCCCATCCTGGTCTTCGTAGTCACCACCAATAGTTCTTTTCAAAGTTCTTTTGCTGTAGTCTGCCATGTTTTAAGAAACAAGAAAGAAAATGCAGCTTCCGTGTTCAAAAAACGTTCACTAACTTGTTATAACAGTATTATAACAAATTCGCTTGGCTGATCAAAAATAGAAATGGTTGATTAAAACAAATGAATGCTTGTGTTCTCTAAGTGAAACAATGATGTGGCCTTGTCCAACGTCATTTCATTTTGTCGCTTGATATTTAAAATATCTAATAAAACAATGTTTGGTGTTATTTTTGATTGTTGCCAAATGGGGCGCTTTTTTACCCACCTGTTTTCAAAGTGTTTTGCTTTTCATTCCAGATAGGTTACCAACAATGAGTCATTATTTTATATAAAGAATATATTTCGGATTTGCATCCAATCTGTAACGAAAAATACTTAAAAGAAAAACCATATAAAAACTTTGTCTACAATATTAAAATGTTTATAAGTAATATATATCTATGAAGTTTGTTTTACGATTAATGTGATTAATACAGTTATAGTTTTATTGTTAATGCCCTGCTTCGATATTCGTCATTTGTAATGAGTTCAGGCTTTATCTCGTCGATCCATAATGCTTCGAGAGTCACAACATGACTTAAGTTTGTTGACACGTCCATAATTTCTATCTCGTCGAAGTTTAAAGTTGACTTACATCTGTGCAAATGTTCACCTACAGGAGTCCTTTTTCCTATGTGTTCTTTTAAGCGAAGGAGTAAATGTCGGGTCGTTTGTCCGACATAGCACAATAAACATTGTGGACCTTTTACTTTTACACTACTCCGCTTTTTAAAAGCTTGTCTGTTGATGGTTTCAGTGATGGCAAGACGGTTTTTAGATTTCCTATAGTCATGATGACGTTACAAGGTGCATTGAGTCGTTTCAAAGTTCTTTCGAAATCCTCTGTGATCTTTCCTCGATAGTTAAAGAAGACAAGTCGTTTTGGAAGTTCCTGCTTTTGGTCGTTTTTATTTTGTTGTGTATCGAATACTGTATTGGGTTTAATGATTTTCTCGAGTGTTTTTTTGATGGCCAGATTGTAAAATTCAAGAGGATATTGATTTTTTTCGAGCATTATTTTTCCTTTGACTAAACTTTGGTTGAAACTCTGCCAACTACTGTATGCACGAAAAATTCTATGCACTAGTCCTGACACCACAGATAGTTTGTAGCGTTTTGGAGCTAGTGCATGAAAGTTCATTGTGAGTCCTGTATCTGCTGGTTTCATGTGCCAGGAGGAGGAAATGTTCGATTCAGTATGCCGAATTAACAAATCTAGAAAAACGATTTCACCACTTACCTCTTTCTTAGACGTGAACTTTAGATTTGCGTGTAACTTTAATGACTTTTTAATTACTTTATCAACTTTATATAAGTGCATAGATTTTCAGCAGTTTTTTATGTGTACATCTGATGAATGTGCGAGCAAGAAACTCAGAGTTATGTACTTTTATCAGAAATATTGAAATGTAATTTTAACTTGTATATATGTATATACATCTTAATAAGGATCTAAAGTAAGTTTTGCCCCCTACCGTGCTTTACTGAATTAGTAATCCCGGTAAATCGGAATCCCGATCTGATAATTTCATGTCGTTCTACAGTTTTGAAAAAGTTGCAGACTGTTTTGAGGAATTGAAGATGCAATGGCTTTAACGTGGTCAGCTTTAAGTCCACTTTCATTGTCGTAACATCGCGATTTGGATCCTCTGACAATTCCTGCATGATAACAGACGTGAAATATTTGATGAATTCGTTACCCTCCATTGTTTTAAATGTTGCATTCGTGGTCGCATCGAGTGGCTGCAGGAGGTGTGTCAAATTTTTCGGCACCGTGACGTATTCGATCTCTAACTCAGCCAACCTGTCTTTTACTTTTGGTGTATTTTGGACAGTGAAGGCATCCCAGATGAGAAGACATTTCTGTGTTTTTTTGGGAGTTTCAAATCGGTTGTCACGTGTTCAATGTAAGGCGCTAATAAACAATCAATCACACAAATAGTTTCCCTTTCGTTACTCCAATCAGTGTCATTATATGAAAACAAAAAATATTCGTCACCTGGGCGAACTTTTGGGAGACACCTTTCCATTTTCCCTTTGTACATTACTTGCATCGGCAGAAGTTTACCACTCAAGGTCTCAATTAATGTCAATGTGATCGCGCGCTTATCGCTTCAACCAGCAATTGGAATCTGCTTTTCAACCTTACTAGCCATGGTTACCTTGCTAGCGGAGACAAACTTCGATGACGTTTGATCAAGATTAAGAATTAGTTCATCGGGGATGTTATGAGCCTGAACTATCGATGCGATATCGTTCAAATATTGAGTACGAATTTCCCGCCATAATGCACGCGTAACAACTGGCCGAGAGGTAGTTGCTGTTCGCCGAGAGAGCTTCATCCGCTCGTAGAAAGAATGTACCCATGATCTGGTAACTTGAAATTCTACAAAAATCCCATACTTTTTCATGTCAGAGCGAATCAGTCCCGCTAAACCTCCACGTACGACATTAATATTGATCATAGCACCAGCGGTTCTCAGATTAACAACAATATATTTCAACGTTTTGTCAAGTTCAGAAGAGTTCAGTGTTGGTCTTCGGCGCTTCGTCCCGATCGAGATATTTCCTTGTTGTGGATTGGCGGTCGATTGGGATTTATACTTTTTAGTCCATCGTCTAACGGAGCTTTCATTTATGTTTGGAAATTCGTCCACAAGGTGCGCTGCAACGCCACGATTTCCATGTAAGATAGCATAACGTGCAACTTTTATCTTCTCTTCCTCTTTATACATAGTTCGCTTTTTTTCTCAGTATTTTCGTCTATGTTCCCTAGCTCCTATGACACTTTGCTTGCCTCTCGCCGTGTGATGTCCTCGACCTCCAAAGTAACCGCGATGGAACTCACTCCGTTGCATACACTTTTTGATTTAGGTGGTGAAAATATTTAAATAAAGTCATGATGCTAATTCTGAGTCAAACAACTCTGTGTACATGTATGGCCAATTTTCGATTATATACAAATTTCGAATGCGGTTTAAATAAGTCATGCTTGGACGTTCGATCATTGCAATCATTGGCAAATTTGATTTTATTAAATTACGAGTTAGCAGCACCGTGGTAATATAATAACATGGCGTCAGCAGTAACTCATTGCTATCAATTTACCACAGCATTGCGTGGACTCGATATATATTATAACACCATAAACTGGAAGCCCATTGTTGGGCAGAAACTGACATTTAATTGTGAACGCAATAACCCTTACGACAAGTTTGCGGTTTTTGGAAAAACAATATTTCCAGGAAAGTTAGCGAATTCTGTTGTTGGTCATGTTCCACGCGAAATAGCACGCACATTTAGTTTACATTACAAAAAGGAGCAACAATTTCTGCTATAGTGGTAGATTTAAAGCCCAGAAAGTTGCCTTGGGTTCACGGTAGCCTTGAAATTTTAATCGATATGACTGTTTTCTGGACCAGTGCTGAAAAGCTAGAAATTTTACGGAAAATGATCGAGACCGTAAATTTTCATTCATATGTGGACGAGAGTAAGACGTTGTTAAAGGAAATGGGCGTCGACAATGATGATGAAGATGATGACAACGATGATGACTAAATTATATAAAAGAAATCATGTGAAAATGAAAGGTAAACTATAGTGTAAAACAAGCGTTTTTGTTTACTTCTTGCAACGGTTACCATTTGCCCACAAGTGCTATGATATCAAAATACCTAAATCATTAATAATTCGTTAAAAATAGCGATTCCAATTTTTGTAAAAATAAAAGTTACTAAACAAATTAATCCGCTACATTAATTAAGCCGTTATTTATTAAGCCGCAATAGTTTAAATGCGGCTTAATTAATGTAGGGTCATACTTTTGTGTAATAAGGTAGTAAGTTTTGACCTTACATCGTTATACACTAACGTCCCAGTTAATGAAGCAATTGACATCTGTACCGAATATCTATACTCTGGGAAATACAACACGCCACCACTTTCTACAGATACATTTAAAGAACTTTTAAAAGTCTCAACCTGTAACACAGTAATTCTTAGACATGATGGCTACTACCAACAAGTAGACGGTTCGGTCTTTTTTGCTATGGCTGTGGGTATAAGTTTTTCATTTACAATTTAAATCTCCAATTTCAATTTTGTAAAGAACTTATTCAATTCTTCAGAAATAGAGTGTTATTGTTAGAGGACTTCACTCTGTCAACTTCCTTGATCTGCCCCTCAACCTAAGAAACAAACTTTTAAAGCGTACAAGAAATCAGACGAACAAATGCTATATGTCCACACATCTTTAAGTCACTCACAACAAACCCTAAAATAATTACCTCTAGCAAGAGCCGAGCGCCTATTAAGAAACTCTTCAAACCAAACCGTTTTCAATAACGATCTTGTGAGGTTCCCGTTAGTCACCTGGAGTGAAGAAATTTTGATCTGTGTTCGTTTCTGTAATATAGAGAGCCTACCATGACTAGGTGGTCAGAGGAAGGTTGAGTGTGATTTAAGATGTCACTTGGGATCTTTAGATTGGTCTACTTGTTGGTCAACTACTCCTTTTTAGTTACTTTTAGTGACCCTTCTAAACTAAAATAAGTTCTCACATTCCCCATGAAATGCACGACGCAGAGGTTAAAGGCCCCACTTGTTTGAGACTCCTGAAGGCGGAGAAAGTGTCCATACGTTTAATCTATAGCTAGATTCAAGTATTTGTCTAGTGGAGCTTCCTTTTTACCTTGAATATGAAAAAGTCTCCGTCTAGTATTCATCGGTGTGCATTTTGGTATAAGAAAAAAAATATGTATACATCAAGAAAAGATGGGAAGACATGTCAGGTAAAGTCACTGTCGGTGAATCTTCTAAAAAGACGAAATACATTTTATTGGTAAGAATAAATTTGTCAAATTTGAAAACAGTAAATATGGATTTGGAATTGTAGAAAAGTGAAAAATATGTGTGCTTGACACCCATAGGCACACACCCAATCTAACTTGGTACAAATATACTTTCCACATTTCTGCAATGTCAAGTTTGTATTATTGGAAAATTATATCTGTTTAAATTTGTAAAATTTTAAGATATTTTTTGCTTCTTTTCCCTCTGAATCAGGTCTTGGCATAACTATCATTCAGAAATACGAGGTCATGGAAAACTCTACTGCATAGGTTAACCTTCATTAAATCGAATATAGTTATCGCAGTGGTAATAGCCATGTGTCCATGAATACCTTGGTTTTTGTTTCCCCAGAGAATTTTTTAAACCACCAAACGTCTATACTTGGCATCCTAGTAGAAAAAATTCCAAATGCGCTGACAAGTTCGAGGTATCTGTTTCGTCATGAGAGCTTCCAATATTAATAATGCCATTTAGTTATTTATTGATTTTGAGATATTTAAACAGAATAATACCCTACAGCTATATTTCAAAATGAACTTTTATCAATATGTGCCCTACTCTGGTGTGAGTGTATTTATTATGTGTCAATAAAAATAGCTAAAATGTAAATGAGTTAAGACAAGATTAGACAAAAAATTAGTCTACTGTTAAATCTAAAACTTAAAATTATAATTTTCTCCTGAACACGGACGTTGTGAATTATTCACATATTGACTTCGGGAGATCATTAAAGATCATGGCATCCCTCAACTGGAACATACGTTTACTAATTACACCTGGTTCACACCTCCTTATTTAAGCAGTTACGTATTAAAACAGAAGGTTTCTTTCTCATTTCACTTTCTAATGAGGATACACAATGCTGTCGACAAATCAGCATGGAACCACCGATCTCGATTGGTGGTTATGCGCTTTGTTGTGTGCTTTATGTGTCAAAAAGGTCTAAAGTTTACAAGGAGTAAAACTCTTCCAGATTCGTTTTTGTACTTTTTCGTAAAATTTGGGTTTGGATTAGGTTGCTGGGTCGATGGTATTGCCATGATATTGGTAATGTTGTATCTCATAAAAACTTCTTCTCAGGAATTTACTCTGAGCTCTTTACGAGTAAAACATGGTCTCTTATCAGTGTCTAGTAGATTTGAGCCACTCTTGGCTTCCTTTAAATTGATTATTTGCACACAATCTTCAAGATATTTCGGCGTGTTCTTAAACTCGGCTGATTAAGAATCTTTGATGTTATATTTGTCATTGATCACATAATATACAACTGTACTGTTATGACTTGTGCATTTTCCAAGCCGTTTGCAAAGTCGTTGAAAAACAATATGAATTTAAGGGGCTCAGTGTGGAGGTATGTGGTTCACCAGTATACACAGAGTAAGCTTCGGACAATATATTGTCCCGTTTCACAACTTTGTCTCATTAAAGGCAATAATCGTTAAACCATAGAATTTCTTTATCAAAAATGCCAGAGACTTTTTATTTTTGTAACCAGGGTGCTATGTCCAATTGTATCGAATACACAAGTCCATGAAAACTGCTCCTGCAATCATTCCACAGTCTACTTGCTTTTTGGGACTTGTTAGGTTATTGACATCATTGCTGAAAAATAAATAAGTAAGAACTCTGACTTTTGATGCATTCAAAATTTTAGTTGCTTAAATTGTCCTTAAATTTGGGATAAAAGATGGTAAAAAGATTTATAACAATTCTCACTGTAAATGTACATTAGATGTCAATTTTGTGCTAGTCAAGTATTGGATTATAATCTCTTGCGCTGTTGGATTTTTCATGGAATGCAGCTTTTAAAAGCTCCAACACTCCTCGAAAATGCTATCATAGAAAGCAAGGGCTCACCTATGAAGAGAAACATGTTATAGTTTCAAGTGACAGTCTCAACGCTATTTAGCCGAGGCAAGAATTTATATGCTCTTTTAAAAATGATGGAAATGCTGGTGTGGAAGAACAATCATTCTTTCAAAAGTACATTAGTTGAATTTTTCAGTTACCTCACGTTGGTCAGATAAATGAGTACTACCAGAAGCATTACTACCAGAGGTATTAAATTCTGTCAAATCACTCCTGTCAACAGCAACAAATACCACACCACATGAGAGATTTTTCAATTTCCAACGTCGCTTTTCCCAGGTAACATCTTTGCCTTCTTGAATGAAACCATGTCCTGTTTATCTGTGTCACTTCAACCCATCAAGCAAGTATGATCCAGTTGTTCTACCTGTGGAGCTTACGGAAGTCAACCCCAGACATGTGGATGTCCGCTTTCCAGATGGCCGAGACTGCACTGTGTCATTACAGGATCTTGCTCCATGCCCTGAGCCGAATGAACAGCATGAGGCCAGAGATCAAGTACCACCGGCTACCGAAATAGTAGATAGGCCAGAAGAAATACCTGCTGATAGTCCAACACCAAGCACATCCCCAGAACAGTTGCACGGTTTCTGTCTCCGCCACTCAACTCGTCTTTCACGTTCGCCAACAAGACTCAAAGAGGAAATATGAAATATTAAGGGAAAGTTTTGAAATTATGTGTAAATACTTTTGGAATTATGTATTGACTTGATTAACTCATCTTCCTCTCTAGAGGAGAATAATAATATGACAGTTTGTTGTGTTAATTGAACTTGTAGCCCTGTGCCATAAACTTAGTTACCATACCCTTTATCAAGTTACCATAATGGACAGTTTTTAATATGTACAATGTCCTTGAATTATATCTATTATGAAAATCGAAACTTTGGAGCAATTGATACCATCTTTTTAAAATCTAAGCCTTGAACAATGGCATTAGGATTGTTAACGAAGTTACTTGCACTGTTTTATCAACACCAGACCTTTCTCCCGCAATGTTTAAAGACATTTTGAATATTTTTATCTGTATTGCTATATTTTGTAAAATTATCGAAATAGACGAGTTTTGTAGGCAAAACTCACCGATAAATATTCAATATCAACGTGTGGTTTCAACCAGTCATTTTACTCCAAATCACGTGACTCTTACGTCAAATTTACATTATAATAATTTGCATAATACAACATCTCCCTTTCTTTCTTTTCAATAAAAAACAATACATTACTAGGACAGTGACTAGAATAACTCTTTTAAAAACAAGAACACAGTCTTTAAGTGTCTCTTTGTCAAAATACAACGTTTGTTCATAAGTCTAAACGTTGGGGTGGTCGGCTAAGACGACCTGACTTTGTAGTGTTGATAGGAACTTCATTTTGCTCTTCTTTCTCCGGTTCTGCTGGTTTCGATGAGAAAGCATCGAGGAACTTTCTGTTTCTTCTGACAGGTCCCTTTGGAGTTTGCACAATGTAGGAACGAGGCGTATCTGCTGTTTTTGTTACAACAGCCGGAACTTTCAGGTCACGGACCCATACTGATGTTCCCGAGGCAATCTCTGGCATTTGCTTTGCAGCATGATGCTTATCAAAGTGAATTTTTGTACCTGTTTCCTAGTTTCTTCTTATTCTCTGAACTTTTTCACACCTTGCCATTTTGGTACAAGCTCTGATTCAGCAACTGGAATCCTGGTTCTTAGATTACGGCCAAACAGGAGTTCTGAGGGGCTATATCCATTCTCCAGCTTAGTAGAGCGATATGACAACAAAGCTTTTGCAGGATCATCTTCTTTCTTGAGAAGTCCCTTTACGGTTTGAACTGCCCTTTCAAAGTCTGTTCAACACTGCCTTTAACCTCTCATCAAGCTGTTCCTGATTCACGCTGAAGACCAGTATGTCGTCTACCTGGCACACCTGACCTGGCAGGCCTTCTAGCACTCTGCTCATTACCTTTTGGAAGTGCTCAGGGGCTGACAATATCCCGAAGGGAAGCCTGGTGAAACAGTACCTCCCCCAAGAAGTTACGAATGTGGTCAACAGCTTGCAGCTTTCCTCTAACTTACGTTGCCAAAACCCACTGTTAGCATCTAACTTGGACACAATCTTTGCTCTGGCTAACTTAGCCAAGGTTTCCTCTGTGGTTGGCATTTGGTATACCTTCTGTAACGGTATTTTCCCTCTGGTTGCCAGTATTTTTACTCTTTGTGCTACTTTTAACTTCTGTTCTATGTATTTGTCCAATCGTATCCATTTTGTGTGCTTGTCATGTGTATTGTAGCTTTTGAATGTTACTCTTTCACGTGTGTTTATTGAGCTTGTCTTGTTATTTGCACTTGTGATATTTAGTGACCTTAGATTAATCAGTTCTGATTGGATGTTGAACAACTATTGTAAATAGTTTTTAAAAACCCTTGCAAGAGAATGTTAAGGAGGAGATTGGAAGTGTAGCTGAAGAAGTGTATGATATTTTGTTGTGTATTTTTGAGTATGAAGAATAGATTGTGGAAAGCCCTTTGGCTGTTGGAATATTTTTGAGTAATAGTTTCACTTTTTGTCTTAAGAGCCCGGATAACTAATCTGTACCATTACACTTCCTTTGTACTGCTTTGTTTAACTGGGCAAAATCGCCACAGATTCTGACCGTTCCATTCCTCTAAGGAACAACAACTCTCGGCGAACACCACTTGGTTGGTTGTTCAACGCGTTCAACCACTCCAAGACTTTCCATCCGGGCAATTTCCTCTTTAACCTCGGGTAACAACGGTATGGGGATTCGTCTGGGTGCGGTGAGGTTAAATGGCTTGACTGTTTCATCAACCTTAATTTCATACTCTCCTTCAATGCAACTCAGTCCATCAAAAAGCTTTGGATATAGAGACTGATAATCATTGTTGATGTTTTATGCTACTGCATCTACTCTGGCAATCATCTCCAGCTGCTGGCATGCGTTTCTTCCAAGCNGTCAACAGCTTGCAGCTTTCCTCTAACTTACGTTGCCAGAACTCACTGTTAGCATCTAACTTGGACACAATCTTTGCTCCGGCTAACTTAGCCAAGGTTTCCTCTGTGGTTGGCATTTGGTATACCTTCTGTAATGGTACTTTCCCCCTGGTTGCCAGAATTTTTACTCTTTTTGCTACTTTTAACTTCTGTTCTATGTATTTGTCCAATCGTGTCCATTTTGTGTGCTTGTCATGTGTATTGTAGCTTTTGACTGTTACTCTTTCACGTGTGTTTATTGAGCTTGTCTTGTTATTTGCACTTGTGATATTTAGTGACCTTTGATTAATCAGTTCTGATTGGATGTTGAACAACTATTGTAAATAGTTTTTAAAAACCCTTGCAAGATAATGTTAGGGAGGAGATTGGAAGTGTAGCTGAAGAGGTGTATGATATTTTGTTGTGTATTTTTGAATTTGAAGAATAGATTGTGGAAAGCCCTTTGGCTGTTGGAATATTTTGGAGTAATAGTTTCACTTTTTGTCTTAATAGCCCGGATAAATAATCTGTACCATTACACTTCCTTTGTTCTGCTTTGTTTAACTGGACAAAATCGCCACATATTCTGACCGTTCCATTCCTCTAAGGAACAACAACTATCGGCGAACACCACTTGGTTGGTTGTTCAACCCGTTTAACCACTCCAAGACTTTCCATCTGGGCAATTTCTTCTTTAACCTCGGGTAACAACGGTATGGGGATTCGTCTGGGTGCGGTGAGCTTGAATGGCTTGACTGTTTCATCAACCTTAATTTCATACTCTCCTTCAATGCAACCCAGTCCATCAAACAACTTTGGATATAGAGACTGATAATCATTGTTGATGTTTTATGCTACTGCATCTACTCTGGCAATCATCTCCAGCTGCTGGCATGCGTTTCTTCCAAGCAGTGACTTCTCTAGATTTGCTATGACATAGATCTCATCATTACAAGACTTCTCTTCATATTGTAGCACAGCACTTAACTTGCCTTTACAGTCTAGTAGTGTCCTACAGGGACCATATAACTTTCTGTTAGCTTTGACTAAGGCAGGTGGTTGGGCTATTTGGCTGAATATAGCTCCTGGAATCGCAGAAACGTCGGCTCTACTATCGAGCTTGAAATTCACTTTCGCACACCACTGCTTGCTGTCGGTTCCACTCTGGACCTCTCCTAGAAATAGAGTAGCACACGACTCATCGCAATTAGTAGTTACTTTACTAACGCTTGAGAGTGTTTTGCAAACATTGGCAAAATGTCCCTTGCGAGAACATTTATGGTAAATGGCATTCAAGGCTTTGCAATCCTTTCTATTTACATGAGCTGTCTTTCCACAACGTTGACAACTAGATTTTTGCTTTTGTTTCTGACTAGGAACATTGCTTGCTTGTGGTTTAGATGTGTGTGGTTTTCTAGGGAATTTGTGTGAGGCTTT
>RDPX01000165.1:1746531-1757406 GCA_003991215.1 Morbakka virulenta | reverse complement strand
AAACTTGACTTCATCACCTTCGTCAAACTCGAAGGTTGTCAACACATCATCGGCCGAAGGTCCCATCGCGTAAATTAACGAGTTTACCTGGATCTCCTGGCTTTTCTTGTGCAGTTCGGATGCTATTCGAAATCGGTTGTATCTTCGAATCCATTCCTCCCACTCTTCGGGCTTCCTGAAGTCAAACCCTTCTGGTGGAGTGATCTTCGTCGCCATTTTGACTTGCTTTATACAGACTGACAGAAGACGAAACTTGCGATTATCTTTGTTTTCTCAACGCAGTAGATCCAATTTTTCGGTTAATTGAACCCCTCTAGTCGTCCTTTCTCTTTTGTCAAGGTTTTAACTTTCTGACACCATGTAAAATTATCAAAATTGACGAGTTTTGTAGGCAAAACTCACTGATAAATATTCAATATCAATTGTGGTTTCAACCAGTCATTTGACTCAAAATCACGTGACTCTTACATCATTACAAATTTACATTATAATAATTTGCATAATACAACATATTGTAGAGGGTTTTGTACCCTTAATCCCCTTTTCCACTACCTCTGATTTGTTGCATGTTATACTGAGCTTCGTACTGGTGATCAATTTTGGATTCCTTTCGACACAAGGGGTGTGCTGTTGCTCTGACTTTAATACCATTATATTTTAGACTCACTTTCGTGTCACTAGCTATGCGAGGCCTCCAAGACTGACAGAGCAAAAAATGAGGAATATTCTTTGACTGCATTTCAAAATTTGTTTGGTTTCATTGTAGTTGACTGTCTCTTATCATCATGGCAGTGGCAGTCGCAGCAAATCCCACAACTAGACAATTCTTTCCGTATTCCTTTAATGGCGGGTGAGTTTATTTTCTTTTGCCATTGGATATGTATATAATACACGCAGAGATGTACCACAGCTCAGAATGCAGACTTGGTCCACAATTAAGTATTTCTCGACTGAATTTGAAGACCCAGTTGTTGCAATAACTAACTTTTTTTGTATTCATGGAGATAAAAGCCTTCAAGCTGCGTACCTTAAGAATTGTTTTACCCTCGAGTATTCAACTTGATTTTATTCAAATCAAATGCGAAGTATTTTTTATTACACTTATTTTTTGTGTAAAGAGCAATATTGTATAAATATACTGTATCAGCTAATAATGCAGAGGTTGTGAAATAATTTTTTGCTATACATCATTTGCTGGTCTACAGGTCATAGCATATGAATGTACCCTTTTAAACCTGAAGCACAGTGTTGTAATAAAAAAAAATTCTACTGGTGTAACCAGGCTGTAAAAAAGGTATAGATAAGAAGAGGTAGCAAAAAAGATAAAGAGTTTAACCTTTTTCTTATACAACCAATCATAACACATGGCTTTAACTTGGATTACTTACTAGGTTACTTAGTTACCTACTTGGTCATTAAGATGTCTTGTACTCTCCTGACTTTTTCCTGAGCCATATATCTGTCCATCGTCACAGTTGGTAGTTTTTTGATGGGTGAAGAGTAGCTCCAATGAGTTGCTAGATAAATAAATAGTGTAAACAACCGACTTTAGACCATATGGAGAATGCCATAGATGGAAGATAAAAGGATTTTTTCCTTTTTTTTCTCAAAATGCTTCATTAACAGGGTAAAATTGATAATGAATATAATCTTTGCATGGAATATTTAATGTGTTTTGCAACATTTTGCTTAATATCCTATTTGGCTCTGGTTCTTGTTCCTTTTAAATGCCCAATTAGAGGAACCATAGAGAAACTTCAAAATACTGTTTAAACTTAAGGAAGTATGCAGGTTTTTTAAAATGTTATATAAATCACTGTGGACAATGACTTAGGTTTTTATCTTTAAATTTACTTTTAGGGTAATGAAATTGTTTTTACCCTGTAAGCTATACACATGTTTTAAAACCTTTAGCATTGGCATAATATTTGTCAGTAATCTTTACAGAAAGATATTTACATCCTAAGGAAGTGGTGCCAATGTTTTTCTTTGTCTTAAATGTTGCTTTATCTGTATTTGAACTTTGTTTCTATTTTACCTGTAACATTTTTATGACATTCAAACATTTTGAATCTGGACTGCCATTGCCTTAGAGGACCTAGTGTGGTGCTTTCAGAATCCATGTAGAAGTTTTAAATGAGCTTTTCCCTCCAACTCAAATTTTGTTGATTCTGACTCGATAACTTGATAACTTTCTCCATCTATTCCTCACCCTTGCAGTCACACATACATCACCCCTCCACTGGCATTTATGGTGTCACCAAGGTAACAGAATGTCTCCACTACTTCAATTTCTTCACCATCAAGATGCACATTTAGAATCTCAAGATTGGTGCTTAAATCTCCACTCACACACTTTTTGCAGTTAAAAGTGGAATTATCTGACAACCTTCCTTTTTTCCCATTGCACTCTTTATACACTCAGTGCTTGCATGTAACAAAAAAATTGAGTTACTGAGCACAGAAATTTTCCCTTTGTTCTAGGCGTACCAAAATCAGAGCAGCTGACCTACACTTTATTTTTCCCAAAGTTAACCCTCAAGCCTTTTCTTTCCTTACCCTTGACCCATATTTTCAGCCTTTCTGTTGCAAATATGTTTGGTGAGGAAAATGATTTGAAGAGGGGAGCTTGTTTTAATTGTTAAAACCATACATTGGATAAAGCTATTATGTGAATGGGATAGTAAAGGCAAAACAGAAAAAAAGTTTAAACAAAAGGTATCAGTTCACTTTAGACTTAAAACAAGTCATATTTCAAAGAGGAGCACTCAAAGTTGGGAGGACTTAAGAGTCTAGCCATTCATGGAAAGAAACTGCTGTCATGGTAAAATATATTACAATGACAGACAATACTTTATTATTATTATTGCTTTTGAAGTCACTTTTTCCAGATCCTGGCCATGGTGCCCATCAGAGGAACTTTGTTAAGGCAGAGGAATTAACAAAATCAACCATACAACTATCAATATGCAGTAGCCAAAGTATGAAGGAAAGTAAGTGTGAAATGTTTTCTTGTAGCATTTTACTCTTTAATATTAGTTACATTTATTATTGTGTTAATAACTTTTGTTTTGGTTTTGATACAGGAGTGTTGTGGCTATAGCAGGAGAAGATTTCACTGTAATAGCTTCAGATACAAGGCTTAGTGAAGGATTCATGATTCACACCAGGGAAAAACCAAAGACATACCAATTGTAGGTATTCAGTATATACTGCAAACCTAAAATCCTGTAATTATTTGTCATTTTTTTAGGCCCAGCTTGAAAAGTTTTC
This sequence comes from Morbakka virulenta, assembly GCA_003991215.1. NCBI lineage: Eukaryota > Metazoa > Cnidaria > Cubozoa > Carybdeida > Carukiidae > Morbakka > Morbakka virulenta. Next base: position 1,754,133 of record RDPX01000165.1, on the reverse strand, counting down.
TTTGGTTACCATTGTTATTGTAGTTGTACTTGTTGGCCTGTGAAACTTGCTTATTTACAAAGTTACCCCACCTTTCATTTTACCCTGTACACAAATGTATTTCCTGAATCCTACCATCCATAGCTCTTTTTCTCTTTTGTAAGACAATCAATAGTCCTATGAAACTGCCATACCAGTTTTTACCTAGTAAATTATTAATGAACTGACCTACATAATTCGTGGCTGTTTTAAGTGAACATTATTTTTTTCCACCCAAACTATTTGGGGTAGAAACTGCCCTGCTTTTTTCCCTATTCTGTGCAGGTATGTACTATCCCCACCCTTGTACCTCATGGTTTTTAAGCCATCACTTAGTGAGAAAATAATAAAGCTTACTTATGGTTTTCCTCAACTAAAAATTTGCCATAAGTATTGAAATAGTTTTTCATGTCTTGGATTTTCATGTAATGAGGCATAAGATTTAATCTAAGCTACTTAAAAGTTACTTCCATTGCCAGGCTACTGGAAATAAGAAGGCATAGCTCTTTTATTTTTCTACAATGCAGAACTATGTTTAAACCCAGCCCTCTTTTATGAAGGGAACCATGTAATTTACAGACTACATTGTAAGGTCTGACCTCTCTCCTACATTGGTGAATCAAAGTGTTCCTTGGGTCAAAGGGAAGAACAGCACAGAAGAGTTCTTCAAAAAGGTTATTCTAAGAGCCATCAAATGGCAGAGCACTGCTGGACACAATATCAGGCCATTGACTGAGAAAATATAAAGATTACAAGGAAGGAAACCAATAAAACAATAACAAAAAAAAATTAATCCATTCTGTACAGCACAGTAATCACATCAACTGTATATCTTACATTCTTCCAGAAATATCACTTCCAGTGCTAAAGAAAGAAGCATAAGATATGTGTAAGGCCATCTCTCAGAACAACTTGGCCCCTGTCACATATAGTTTTACACTGTAGAAATACAAATTGGCTGCTCCAACTCACCAGTAGCATTGCTGTGGAGTTAAAGTCAAAATGTAGCCCAGAAAAAGCATATGACTTGTGAAGTGATAAAGATATTTTATCTATAGCCATAAGTATTTTTGTGTTTTGCAATGTGTTTTCCACTAGTAAAGACTTTTAGATCTATAATCTGAACCTGATTGTAAGGACTGGAGACTTAGAAGTGCCAAATGAGCCATGGATCAACTAATAATAGTGAACCTGTCTTTTTAAAATATTCCAGTTACTAAAATGAGTTATATTTGTGACTTGTTTTCACCAAAACTGTATGTAGCACAGCTTATTGTCTTTTATTTTAAAGGTACATTTTTCTACAGCAAGTCTCCCTTTTACATACAACCATAGTTTTTCTAGTCATTTATGGGTTTTCCTATCCAGACCTTTACCATCATTAATAGCCAGAGAACCTACACATGCCTTTAAAGGATGCCCATTTAAAGCACAACAAGAAATCTAAAGCTTGGTTTCAGATTTTATAAAGAGCTTAAAAGTTATCATAAAATATGTCATGCCCTTCTGCTGGCTGACTTCATTTAGGATTGAGTGTGCTTGAGATGTTCACCATTATCACTCTTTTATCACTTCAACAAGAAGTCAAAGCTGCAAAACCTGTTGAACAAAACATGTTGTGCACAAGGCATTTTAGTCCTTTTTTCTAATGATTCCACACCAACTCACCCCCCTCCATAGCCTACCATTTTTAGTTGTTATACTTCCATTTGTTTGAACTTTGACATACATCCAACCTTTTCTCTTTGGCTATGAATTCATGTATCACAACAAATCTTTTAGTATATGCTTATCACTGTTATTTTTTGGTGGTGGTGACTTTAATGCTATGCTTTTTCTGAGGTTATATTTAGTATTTGCAGCAAAACTACATTTATGATGGAGACTACAGTGTAATCATAAACATATTGGTCTGCTGCATTGGTTTCACACCAATTTTGAATATTACATTAACCATTGTCAATAGTATCTATGTCAGATGCTCCACCTGAGCTTATTCTGTTTATGCTCTGGGAAATTTTTGCTTTCAGAAAGATAAGAGCAATGTTGCTGTTATCCTTCTTATTGTTCTGTGATGTGAATAATTTTTCATACATATAACAATTTCACCTTTTTGTCATTTTTTCTTGTTTGTTGTCATATCTTTTGGTAGTTTTGCAGCCCTGTTATTGCTTAAGCACTTTCTTATAGTTTACTTTTTAAGTTGTAATTTTTTAAAATTTAATTTTATTTGTTGGTTGCATTAAAACATCATGATGCTACACCACTTTATACACCACTTCTAAGTGGTGTATATTTCAAAACAGTAAAATATTTAAGTGAAAGTTTAAATTGTATTTAATTCCATACAATTTTATTAGCAACTCAAATAATTCCGTGACTTTATTGAATTTTGATACATCCATTGTTAAAATTTATCGTTTAATTTCATTATTGTATTGACTTTGTTATCATGTGACCTTTCAAAGCTAATTTCATAAATAATTTACCACATTCCCATTTTTACTAAATGTTCCCATAAGTTGTTGCCCCACTCAGGGTAACTGGCAATTAAGAAGACAATTTTCTTACATGTAGTTTTTCATGACTTGATCAACATATTAGTGACTTGTGCCACTGAGCATTTTCCATATATATATATATATATATATCTTCTTTTATTCATTGTATATTGCATTTAATAACAATGTTTATCATCTTATTTTGTGTGTGTAACCTTTATATTTTAGACCAAAACCATGTACCTTAAATTTAATTGACCTAGTATTTTGGTATTGATAGCAATCTCATAGTAAATCAAGTTTCTGATATTGCTCTGATTACTTAATATTTTAAAGGTTTCTTGTTTGTAATGGGTCATGGAGGTGCTATTCACCACAGAGATGTATAAAAATGTAATCTGCCCAAGTATTACTGTATGGGTTTGAAGTGGTTCCTTTGAGAGCAGATGGAGAAAGAATATTAGAAAGCACAGAAATGAAGATACTGGAATGGATTGCTCTAATCTCCTTGCATGAACACAACAAACAATGATATAAGAGAATTTGTGGAAGTTGCAAAGATCACAGGGAAAACAGAGCAGGAATAAAGTGTTACATAGCTGTTTAAAGAAGAAGATCAACATGTTATTCACTACTTTTGGTCAAATTTTTTTAGATGGTTTTCTTTCATTATATTTTTTATCATGATACTACAGTGTTTTGCTGTGTTTTTTTCATTGGCCTGTATTTCTTTTAGAACCAGCACTACAGTTCTTGGATGTTGTGGTTTCCATGGTGATGTTTTGCAGCTAACTAAAAAAATTGAAGCAAGACTGAAGGTATGCATTTTTTATGGGCTATTTTTTCATATTGAGATAGATAGATTTTGTATGAAGTTTATTTTACCCTAAAGTTTTCTTAAAATTCATTTTTTTTACAGACAATCAAATTTGGTGCAGTAAATTTCTGATGCTGTCATATTTTTACCATTTTGCTGTACCATATGGAAGCACTCCAAACAGTTCCCTTTGGAGAGACACCTGACTTCATTGTTTAATAGGTGTTCATAATCTTTATTGTTATTATGATGCTTCCTAAACATCATTTCAATCACTGATCAAGATTTTTGTTACTTATAACTTTAATTAAATGGTTTAGCCTTTAATCTATTTTCTCACTAAATTTTTTTAGTGCCATATGATAGTAGTGGATGACACAGTGCATTGTGAAAATTAAGGAATTACATGTTTCAAATGAACTATAAATCAAAGAAATAAGATAAATAAGAGGAATACATGATAAAATAGCTAAAATAGTCTGGAAACTAGCATAGTTTAATTGCTGTAGAACACCCATGTTTCCAATCCTAAAACCACTACTACCAGAAGTAAAAATTCAAGTATGAGGATAAACAAAACCATTTTTGATCCAGGGTGATCAAGAATACACTCAAATGGAAAATTAGGTTACTGAAATGGTTTGGTTAAGAACTGGTGCTGATGGCTCAGTTAAAGTATATGGCATTGATATTCATAGGTGCCAATTAGAGTCCAGTTTGTTTTAGACATATTCTTGTACCTTTCTACTTTGCTGACGTAAGTTAATGGCCAATTGCTAATGTTTCCAAGACATTGACAAGTTCACAGTGAAATTTAGCCAAATCCAAAAGGAAACTTTAGCAATGGAGTATACACCCTGTAATTTGTAGCAGCAGTCATGAAACTGTTGTTACCACATTGCAACAACACAAGCAGTTAGAAATGCATCAATTTTTACTTCTGGCACACTTCTTCTTCTTGTGGTCTTGTTTCATCACTAGGATGGGTCAGCCAACCGACACAGTCTGTGCCACTTTCCGCACTCCTTGTAGTCCTGCAGATTTGCTCCAACTTGCCTCATGTCCTCCCTTACAACATCTCTCCATCTCAGCTTCTGCCTGCCTCTGCTCCTTTCCCCCTGACCTGCCTCTGCTCCTTTCCCCCTGACCTGCCTCCTGCCATGCTTGTTTTATTGGGTTCTCCTGATTCCTCCTCATTACATGCCCATACCACTTTAACCTTGCTTCTCTGGTCTTCCTGGATATGTTTGGCACACCGACAAACCTGCGAATGTCGTCATTGGTCTGGTGTTCCAGAAGTGATATACCACATTTCCACCTCAACATTTTCACCTCTGTCACCTCAAGGGCCCTTTCCTCTGCCTTTCTTAATGCCGCTGTCTCTAATCCATACAGTAACACAGGTCGTATGACTGCTGTGTAGATCTTGGTCTTCAGCTTCAGAGGCATCTTTCTATCACAAACTACCCCGCTAACGTCTCTCCACTTTCTCCATGCTCTGGTAATCCTGGCAACTATTTCTTCTCGACATCCACCTTGCTCGGATATAACTGAGCCAAGGTAGCAAAATCTTCCCACTTGGCTGATTTTCACATTCTTTGTCTTTAATGCACACAACTTGTCTTGCTTTGCTTGCCACCATTACTTCCGTCTTCTTGCTGTTGACTTTCAGTCCTTTCTTTTCCAGTTCTTCCTGCCACAGTTGAACCCTTCGCTCCACCTCTTCCTTGCTCTTGGCTGTAATAGCGAGATCATCAGGAATAGGCTTAATAGGAAGGGGCTTAAGGCTAAACCTTGGTGGAGCCCAACTCCTATCTCAAATGGCTCTGTACTTTCGCCAGGGCATTGTACGGATGTAGTGCAGTTATGGTAGAGGCTTTGGACTGAACATATCATCTTCTCCGTTACTCCTCTATTCCTCAAACACCAATATACTACTTCTCTCGGTACTCTATCGTATGCCTTCTCCAGGTCAACAAAGCAGAGATAGGTTGTTTCGTTACCTTCCAATGCTTCTCCAGCTTTTGTCTCATGATGAAGATGGCATCTGCTGTCCCTTTTCCTGGCATAAACCCAAACTGCATCTGATCTATTGCTACTTGACTTCTCAGTCTCTGGTCAATAACTCTCATATATCTTCATTGCGTGTTCCAACAGTTTAATTCCTCTGTAGTTGTTACATTCCATGATGTCACCCTTCTGTTTGTATATTAGTATGAGCCAACTCTGGAAACTCAGGAAAGTGGAAGAAATTATGGTACATTCTGCCTGATTAAAGTGCTAAACCTTCAACCTCAGCCAACTAATGCTACATTTCTGAAGAAAGAATAACCGAAAGAATCGGTAATTGCTACTCTGATGTGGTACACATCTGAGAGTTGTTTATCCGAAAAAAAAGAACAATAAAAGCCATGCCGTTAAAAACGTTTTGGGAACTAACAACCCAGTTATCTTTTTGTAATAGATAAACTTTTAATGGATCTCATTTAGTAGTACCAACCAGTTCCTAGACAAGAATTTGAAATTTGAAAGTCTGGGCCATTTTCGGATGGTAAGAATAAAGGTCCTTTCCCAAACAGCTGTGTTCTGACCGAACATTGATGATTATATTAAAATTATGTGATGAAACTGCACATCTTGTGGTGAACCTCAAACAAACCTCCTAAACAGGCAATACACCAGTGGATGCTGGCATCGAAATTGCAGGGCAAAATTTCTGTATAACATTTTACAAAAATTTGTAGGGTACATTTGGGCTGTAACAATTGGTGGATACTCAAAATATCCTTGTATTTACCTGGATATTGTAAAAAAATTATTCTAGAGGCAATTTAAATTCCTTCGGAAAAACGGACAAAACCAAGTCACGAACTTTCAGAGTCATACACTGTACAGCTTTGGAAACTCTAGAAGATCTAAACCCACTCATAGACTACAAGAGTGAATAGACCTGTAACAATCAGACGCCTGCACTACTTCAGGCTACGAGGGCTTCGGGCTACGAGGGAATGTGTTATGGCAATGCACTGTTAGGCAAATGTGGTTGAAGTTGTCAAGTTACAGTGAAGTGTAAGGTTTTTCACTGATGAACTCTTACCTGTCACCATGAACCAGCAGAATCTAATGATGTCAATAGTGACTAATGGAAATTCACAGCAATTTTTGGAAGATTTAAGAGTTCAATCATACTATCTGGAATATTCATTGTTAACAGCATTTATGTTTAAGTAAGTTGAAAAGGTCTTTTAAAATTCATTTCAGACACTTTTTGTTAATGGAAACTTTATTTTTACAGACAATGTCTAAACCAGAATCACAGGTAATCCCTAAAAGTATCAAAGGCTACCATTTTTCTGAGGCAATGGACTACAAGATCTTGTATCAAACTTTTTGCCTTGCAAACTCTACTTTTGACGTTATAGATTAATTTTTACGGCTGTCTTTTTGGATTAAAATTAGATCAAATCTTCTGATACCAGCCAGATCGAGATTGGTTTGTTAGTTATTAATTCTTGCAAATGACACAGAGTAGACAATAAAGCATTTTAGTGTTACATATATGGAGCAAACCAATCCACTTATTGCATTAGATTCTGTGCACAAAAGACAATTTGATTTCTAGACTTCAAGCTTTTAATTGGCGCCTTTTCAGTAACCAATATTTTAAATGATTTATATTCATTTAGTGTTGGTACAACTGAAATTTAGGGCAAGTTCTGTCTTGAAAATCAGTTTTTTTACGCACCTTTGTGGCCAATAGTAACTTTTAAACAAGCGTAAGTTGTGGTTAAAATTTTGAGTTTAGGGCCCAAGTTTTTGACGCTCCTCAAGTTTTGTTTAAACCAATCCAGAGCTACACTCATACCACATCACCACTTAAATATAAAGCTGAACAAATAGAGATTTTAGTTTTCCCAACTAAAAACCCGTCACATTGGAAATATGTGGTAATAATTAGTGGTCAAGGTGTGTGTGTGTGTGTGTGTGTGTGTAAGCTTCTGGAGACCAAGTGAGTAGGCTGCACCGGGAATATCTCTCCCAACTACAGGGGCGTCGAAGACGGACATTTCCTGGTCTGATTTTTTAAAAAATTTCTCCAAATCGACGACGAACCAGATTCAAAATCACATGAATGACGAGATCGATTTCTTCAATGGTACGGAAGAACAGCTTGAATCGAAGGCTATTCGTTACTAACTAGTCAGAAACACCTGGCTAATCAGCATCCAGGCATCACCACGTGGAGGTTGCCTTCATGGACGCCCA
>RDPX01000165.1:1678767-1736627 GCA_003991215.1 Morbakka virulenta | reverse complement strand
TCTATCTATCTATCTATCTATCTATCTATCTATCTATCTATCTATCTATCTATCTATCTATCTATCTATCTATCTATCCATCCATCTATCCATCTGTCAATTTTTCTATTTATCTATTGTTTACAGTATTTTTTAGGCTTCCACCTCACCTTGATGTACTTCATCAAGTTCAGAGACAGAGCCCCAAGTCTTGCAGCTACTCTTCAATTTTTATTTCGTCATTGACATTTGGCGTGTCTTAGTCTTTTTTATAGGTATTCTAACAAGCTTTGCTTATCGGTGTCAGCTCAGGTTTGTTGCGTCCAGTTTGACTGGTTTCTCTCAACGACTTCATCCTTATGCAATTGTTTCTCGTTGTTGTAATGAGAATTTCTTTTAATGTGGTTTCCTTCCTCGGACAGCTAAATGGTAGAACTCTTTTATTTCTGAATGCTTTCCTTCATCTTACGACTTGAATGTGTTTCAGCCAAAGTCCAACTTTTATCTCTTGGCCTGACTGTTGTTGTTGTTATTGTTGTTCTTCTTCTTCATTTTCTTCTTCTGCTTCATTTGCTTCTTCTGCTTCATTTTCTTTTCCTGCTTCACAGTTCCATACACTTATTTGCTTTATGCCATGCATGGTTCTTGACGAGGACAAAAGAAATACAAAATTCAATTCAATCATGAAATGTCTGGGTTTTTTTATCGTTTATCTTTTGAAATATGCAATAGAAAGGTTTTACTGGTAAACTTTAATCCATGGCATTTTATGTATGGAGGAAATTGAAGCCTCTTAAATTATTGTGACACGAGCATGTTTTTTTGTTGTTGTTTGGTCACACTTGCAAGGTTTGGTTTAGAGATTAAGCATCGAATTCTAGCTTACTTCCCATATTTTGCCCCTGTCAAAAAAAGATATAAATTAGTTTTGATTAATTAGATTTTCTTCAAGAAGAGATGAAGCTTCCTTTTCATGAACGCATTTTTAAAGAAGCGAGAAATGGATTCTCTACTGTCAGGGCGGTTGTAAATTTTGAAGAATGTTATTGAAAATGAGTAACGTTTCAGCAATCAGACGCTCTCTACTTGTTTGATCATGTTGATACCATATGACAAGATTGGATTTACTTCATTTGAACGTTTACTCAATATTTGCATCAGGAAACGATCTGTTGTACAGTAACACTGATGTCACCCTAGCATGGGATTTTATCGAACATAATCACATTCAAATTAGAAATGTAGAATATTTGGCATATATCGTCTTTGCAAATCGTGACCTGTGGATGTCTAATATTGCACTTTAATTTTTTTATCTTCTGCCCAGGAAAAGGTTGTATTTACAGCTTTGATCCAGTTGGTTCATATGAAAGAGAACATTATCGGGCTGAAGGATCCTCCTCTTCAATGCTCCAACCACTTTTGGATAACCAGGTAAAAATAGCAGTGTCTTCCTATTCACTATGATAGTATTTAATTGAGTGTTACTCTCTGCATATCGTTGCGGTAAACTACAGTGTTTGAGCTCAGCATGACATGCGGACAAATAACCATCCGCAAGTATTGACAATATCACTGAATGAACATCTTTTTTATCACATGACGAACACGTGATGTAAAAGCATTGTTTTCGTTTCTCTGCGGTACTTTTTTATACCCGCCATGGTTAATAAATAATAAAGTAAGTTGATTCATAAGTAAGGAGACTGAAGAAAGTGAGTTCATAAGTAAGTAAATATGTAAACAGCTTAAGGTCTTTCAACATATCTAAGGGAAGCATTTGGACCTCCTGCGACAATGCAGGGACATCAATGTAACAACTAAATTTCTAATGAGAACGACAACAAGACAAAGAATGGGTATAGAATCTCTTGATCTTCACTTGGTTGTCGTTCTTCTTGTTTTTCTTGGTTTTGGTTTTGTTGTTGTTCATTTTGTTCACGTTCTTTTTTTTCTTTTTGTTCTTTTTCTTTTTGTGCTTTGTCTTTGCCAGTTGGAGTGCTTGCCACTCCAAGTGCCNCGACTTGAATGTGTTTCAGCCAAAGTCCAACTTTTATCTCTTGGCCTGACTGTTGTTGTTGTTATTGTTGTTCTTCTTCTTCATTTTCTTCTTCTGCTTCATTTGCTTCTTCTGCTTCATTTTCTTTTCCTGCTTCACAGTTCCATACACTTATTTGCTTTATGCCATGCATGGTTCTTGACGAGGACAAACGTAATACAGAATTCAATTCAATCATGAAATGTCTGGGGTTTTTTATCGTTTATCTTTTGAAATATGCAATAGAAAGGTTTTACTGGTAAACTTTAATCCATGGCATTTTATGTATGGAGGAAATTAAAGCCTCTTAAATTATTGTGACACGAGCATGTTTTTTTGTTGTTGTTTGGTCACACTTGCAAGGTTTGGTTTAGAGATTCAGCATCGAATTCTAGCTTACTTCCCATATTTTGCCCCTGTCAAAAAATATATAAATCAGTTTTGATTAATTAGATTTTCTTCAAGAAGAGATGTAGCTTCCTTTTCACGATCGCATTTTTAAAGAAGCGAGAAATGGATTCTCTACTGTCAGGGCGGTTGTAAATTTTGAAGAATGTTATTGAAATTGAGTAACGTTTCAACAATCAGACGCTCTCAACTTGTTTGATCATGTTGATACCATATGACAAGATTGGATTTACTTCATTTGAACGTTTACTCAATATTTGCATCAGGAAACGATCTGTTGTACAGTAACACTGATGTCACCCTAGCATGGGATTTTATCGAACATAATCACATTCAAATAAGAAATGTAGAATATTTGGCATATATCGTCTTTGCAAATCGTGACCTGTGGATGTCTAATATTGCACTTTAATTTTTTTATCTTCTGCCCAGGAAAAGGTTGTATTTACAGCTTTGATCCAGTTGGTTCATATGAAAGAGAACATTATCGGGCTGAAGGATCCTCCTCTTCAATGCTCCAACCACTTTTGGATAACCAGGTAAAAATAGCAGTGCCTTCCTATTCACTATGATAGTATTTAATTGAGTGTTACTCTCTGCATATCGTTGCGGTAAACTACAGTGTTTGAGCTCAGCATGACATGCGGACAAATAACCATCCGCAAGTATTGAAAATATCACTGAATGAACATCTTTTTTATCACATGACGAACACGTGATGTAAAAGCATTGTTTTCGTTTCTCTGCGGTACTTTTTTTATACCCGCCATGGTTAATAAATAATAAAGTAAGTGGATTCATAAGTAAGGAGACTGAAGAAAGTGAGTTCATAAGTAAGTAAATATGTAAACAAGCAAACCTTAAAAAAACAAGTCGGGAAGTAAGCAACTAAAAGGCAAGAAAGAAAATACTTGCTAAGAAGGAAAATAATAGGTTTACATCGGTCTGTAAGCATGAAGAGCTGGATCCTTTTAGTTTACGACTCTTGGATTAAACGTTCCACTGCATATCATCTCTTACATTCAGTTTAACGATTACGCAACTAAACATTTAGTATGTACTTCCATTGTGTTACTTTGTGTAGCATACAGTTCATTAGCTAGACACCAAGAACCCTTATCTTTTGACTACGTCTTTGAGGTTGCCATAGCAGACATTACTCACAACTCGTCTTAATTGTATAACTCACTGTTATGGGGCATACCCTGGCTTTAGAGAGCATGTTGTCTTTGTTGACTCGATCTGCATTCTGGTTCACATGAGCCAGATATTCAACGGCCGAACAAGTGACTTTATTTCTTTTTTAACATGAATATTAAATGTTGTAAATATGTATTTAGATTTAATGATGTTTAATGTTTTACATCGTACCATTAATGAAAGGCCTGTTACCAGTATAGCAGAGTGAAATATAACTATTTATTTAAATTTTTCTTCAGATTGACTTTTTGCTTGCTAGTTATAAACTTCTGTTCTATATCTTGCATCTTCGCGTAGACTTCGCTTAAGGTCTTTCAACATATCTAAGGGAAGCATTTGGACCTCCTGCGACAATGCAGGGACATTAATGTAACAACTAAATTTCTAATGAGAACGACAACAAGAGAAAGAATGGGTATAGAATCTCTCGATCTTCACTTAGTTGTCGTTCTTCTTGTTTTTCTTCGTTTTGGTTTTGTTGTTGTTCATTTTGTTCACGTTCTCTTTTTTCTTTTTGTTCTTTTTCTTTTTGTGCTTCGTCTTTACCAGTTGGAGTGCTTGCCACTCCAAGTGCCCTCGAATAGGAACCGGGTAATTCCTTTGTGGTAGTTGCTGTAATTGCTGTAGTAGTAGTAGTAGTGATAGTAGTAGTAGTAGTAGTAGTAGTAGTAGTAATAGTAATAGTAATAGTAATAGTAGTAGTAGTAGTAATAGTAGTAGTAGTAGTGATAATAATAATAATAATAATAATAGTAGTATTAGTAGTAGTAGTAGTAGTAGTAGTAGTAATAGTAGTAGTAGTAGTAGTAGTAGTAGTAGTAGTAGTAGTAGTAATAGTAGTAACAGTAAAAGTAGTAGAAGTAGTAGTGACTGATTATAGTAGTACTACTATTAAGGGGCTTTTACCAGTATAATAATTATTATGTATTCAAGATATAATTAGATCAATAAACTAGGGAAGAGAACAGAGCTTTCTTAATACCAGGCATGCAAGTTGCATCAGTTGATAGGGTTGTATAAAAAGGGTGATTAATACCATTACTTTATTTTAGTTGGGTTTTAATCCGTGTTTCGTGTATCTCACCCCTGTTTAAAACCGTTATCCCAGTTTTCAAGGTGTAGAAAATTAAAAGGAACTGGCAAATGATACAGGCCACATCAAGGTGATAAGTACAGATTATGAAATCATAATTTTAAAAAAATTTTGTATAAAAAATGAATTGTCAAATTACTCATTTCATCAAATTAGCGAGTTCAAGTAATATATGATTTGCCGTTGGTTGTTTTTTTAATGTCACTTTCTTTCCTATTTAGTTACTGTGGTGCCGATGTTAGGCTACGTCATTTAAATTCTTGTTTTCAATCCTTTATTTTGTTAATGGACTTTTTTTCGTAGATTGGTAAAAAGAATATGGAAAACGTCTCCAAGGCACCACTCACAAAGGAGGAAGTCGTTCAACTGATTAAGGATGTTTTTATTTCAGCTGCTGAAAGAGATATAAATACAGGAGATGGAGTTGTTATACAGCTTATAACCAAAGAGGGAGTTAAAGAAGAATTCTTTCCACTAAGACGAGATTAATACAGCGTAATTTGTATTTGTTTTCATGCGGTGAAGGCTTAAGAAAACATCACGACTTTGAAGAACCTTCCGTTGCCCCCTGAAGAAAAAGCGTAGGATTATTTTCATGTGGCGGCATGCTTAGTGTTCAAATTTATGGTTATTTAAAACGTGGATTTTGGTCCGTTCAAAAAAAGCATTTCGGTTTACTCTGTAGAAGAAAAGGTGATGTATACATTGATACAGCCAGAGACTGCTTTTTGCCTCGTAAAATATGTATGCGACTTGAAAAAACATTGTCAAAATGCATTGTTGTCTGTGACCGCTGCAGCTTCTTTCTCGTTCCTCATTGCTCTGTCAAAATTTTGGTCGGTGTAAAAAGGTCAAGGCTGCCAACCGAGTCAATCGCATTTCAAAGACCAGTGCTCCCATAAATGTTACCAGTTACATGTGTTTAAAAGTTCATTTTGTGCTAAGGTGTATCCGAACCACACTTCAGGGCACTTCATATAATAAGATATGCTCATTTGAACAAAAAAAATTACTGCGTTATAGATTTTATGCGTACGGAAGAAGAAAAGGCAGATCAAGTCGTTGCCACTCTATCGTATTTCATTATAGGTTCTTAAAAGTAATTTCTTATACCAGCGTAAAATTAGAACATAGCATCGAACTCAGTCCGCTCATGACACCCATTCTCTTTGCAATAGAATACTATAATGCCTCTGACAAATCACTTTCTTATCGAAAGAGGCAACGTTGTGGATTCTTTTCTATCTCCAACATAATGTTAAATACTCATAGAATGTCAATGGCTGCAGCAGGCTTAAGCAATTTTTATACTCAATCTGGACTTGCTGTTATCGTTATTTAATCCCCATTGTTACTTTATTTGAACATGCCTTCCCCTGTTGCCTAAAGACGCCTGTTACCGACTGCTGTAATACGATAAAAGTTATCCTCCTTACTTGGTGCTGTTTTCAATGGATACTCAAGACGGCAGTTGAAAATATTGACAGATCTGTGACCAGAAAAGCTTATGTGTTGTTTTTTTAATCCTGTTCTTAAGCCTTTTGAAAGAGGGTAAATAAGTCGGATGTGATAAGTGTAAAACTACGTCGTTTCAAGTGTTCGCCGTTCATTGCATGGTTTTCTATTATAAATCGCACTGCTTTTTAAGGGACAGTGTTCTTGTGCATACTCTCTCGAGTTTCCATTCGTCTTACCTGATAAGATGGCTCCAATATTCAATCGGATCGTTGATCACTTTGTCATTTGCCATTTGAAAGATCTGCCTACTGTTAGTTGCACGCCCCAAGTTATGTATACCCCTTACTACTAGTTTGATTCCTTTTCTATCGATGATGTTACTATTTTTTTTATTTATTTTTTTTTATCTTAACGTCATTTTCCCCCAGTAACTGGGCTCAGGCGGTGCCCTTAACAGGGATTTGGATTTGGCAGTGAGGAATTTCTTCGCCTGATACCCTTTCTGACGCCAACCAATGGCTTTGTCTTTTGTGAATTTCCAAAGTCGCCCGTTCGGGGAATCGAACCACAATTCTTGGTTACGACGCAGGTGTACTAACCATTAAGCCACTGCTCCTGATGTTACTATACCAGTATATTATAATAGTTTAACGCATTTTTTGACATCCAAAAATCGCTAGTAAGACTTTTACGGGTCGAAAGGTCGTATTTTGTCCTTTTGTGTTGCCATTGTAGTAAAACTGAATTTCTTCTTAGCTGGATCGGACCTGACTGGATCGCGATTCAATAAAAAATGGCAATTATGTTTTATGTATCTGCCACACATTTTACATGAAAAAAGATGACTGACATTAACATTGGAGCATGTTATATTTTCCTTGCTGTATTGCTTAGCGTACTGATTTTTAAATATATGCAAAGGAATCGAAAATTTGAATTTAAAAAGAAGACTAGATACCGACAATTTTTAAGCAAAGTAAACAGAAGGAGGAATATCATCTACCGAAGCAAGATAAGTGACTGATCACGAGTTTTTTTTCCAACAATTTCGAGTGCTACCATACAAATATAAGAAGCTTTTATCATGTGGCTCCTCTCATCACTAAAATTTTCGATACGACGTACACGTATGTCAGCAGATCAACCTTTGTGTATCATACTGAGGTATTCAGTGAGTGGTGATGCTAAGAATACCATTGATAGAAGTAATGTCGTTGGCCCTATTACCGATAGAAGGACAAAAAATAAATCAACTAGAGTTATTTGATCTACGCCTAAGATATAAGATTAGAATTTTTAAAGTGTAAAGGGCGAAGATATGAAATTGCCGAAAAGTGAAAATTATGTATGCACCTTACTGGATTCGAACCATCATCACCATCTTTCGGGCTCAACCGAGATAGGATTGACTACACCTCCTTTCCAATATACCCTATTTGTCATAGCTGTTAGAAGGTCTTCCTTGGTGGTGTCTCTGCATATGATGTCTCGAAAGGTGAGCTTCCGAGGCCGCTTGAATGATGATGGGTGCCTCCTCTTGACTGAGGTTGATATCCTAGGTAGGTCACCGTTTGTTTTTTCCATGAAAGATTTAATACACTTCTGAGGAGACGGGTATAGCATCCATCTAGGTGGCGGTGTTGTTTAGCGGAAAGAGTCCATATTTCAGAACCGTAGGGTAAAATGGATTCGATTATTACCCGAAAAATTCTGGATTTAACCTTGCGGTTGAGCTAGGATTTCCAGATCTTATCCATTTTATTACACGCAGTCCATGCCATGCCCTTCATGATATTAAAAGCTTTTTCAGAGTTTATTACGTGGGATCCTAGATACTTGTAGTCTTAAACACATTNTAGCGGAAAGAGTCCATATTTCAGAACCGTAGGGTAAAATGGATTCGATTATTACCCGAAAAATTCTGGATTTAACCTTGCCGTTGAGCTAGGATTTCCAGATCTTATCCATTTTATTACACGCAGTCCATGCCATGCCCTTCCTGATATTAAAAGCTTTTTCAGAGTTTATTACGTGGAATCCTAGATACTTGTAGTCTTAAACACATTTGAGAATGTTATTTGAAAGAGTTTTAATGTTGATGTTGTTGCGAATTTCAATTGGTATACAGTGTTTTGGTTTCATTCAGGTATAAGCCCTGTACAGTTTGCTGCTGATTGAAGGGCAGATAGCAGTGCCTATAGCTACCGTGAGTACATGCTCTACCATGTGAGCTATCGGCGCTCGTTGTCCACGTGATCATTTTTGTAAGGATATCTTTCACAGTGCGCTGGTTTTCCTCCAGGTCTCCATTATTGGGTATCTCGCCTCTGTCACGCATATAGGGCAGAGCATTCCAGAAAAAAAACAACTTTCTTTCCAAGGCATTAGAATATTTTAATTTTGTCCAATCCAGGGCGATCCAGCTAAGTTTAAGATCTTCCTTAAGAAAAACCCCAAATTGTATGAAGTCGGTCCGCTGGGGCGGTACCTGATGAGTGCAGCTGCAAGGAAAAGAGGAAATGCTACAAGGGTGGGGTGATATGGGATCAGGTATATCTCATCGCTATTTTTTTCAGTAACAATTACCACTGTAATGTTAGGAAGGGCATATAGGTAAAAATCTGTATTTAGAAAACAGGAAGACATGAAGGAGGATTATATAGTCTAATCCACTTTACAGTAAATTTGAAGCTTTTCAAATTGGGCAACGAGAAAGCAGTTAACCGAAACTGAGCACCATAATTTAGCACAAGCTGTTATTTTTTCCAAAACATTTACTTCTTAAAAGAAAGTTGTTCAAAGTACAGTTTTCTCCACTAAAGTGATTATTTGAGAGAGATGAATAGATACATCTTTTCTCATTCATTTCCTATTGCTTGGGGTGTAAACGTAAACTTTATTTTCTAATTAAGAAACATAAAAACGAGGTTTTGTTTGACAGAGTTGACTGACTTATGGACATTTTAGTATAAAAAAGAAGATGTAACGTAAACTTGAGTCAAATTAAAGCCACTTTCATGCTGACGAATTTTCATTAGGTAAATTAATATAAAAGTGAAACATAAATATAATACCTAAGTAATTAAATTTGATATGATTAGTCTTATTTATAATCGGTAGTATTAAAATTCTAAATCCTTTTATTCCATGTCTTTTGCAACAATTGCAAGTGTTAATAATAACAGTGAAAATGGAAATCCGGAGGGACTGTTAACTGAATATGATGGAAAAATGTCATTGTGATTAGTACTTATTTCCTGATAGCCTCTTACTGAAAAAGCATTTCACGGTCTCCCAATCAACAGCCAACCAAATTCACTTTTAATAAATTATGTTAAAAGAACTAAATCAGGGTCACGTGTGCAAAGTATCGTACCTATGCGTTGCCATTGTCTTCTTCAGGACTTCTAAAATGAGGGTGGCTTTCAAATTCCTTAATTTCAATGCTCTTGTAAATAGGTAAAGAATCCTTTGAAGTTGTGTGTGAATTATATAACTTTTTTACTCTATAGAATTTGGGGCGTGTTGGATGGTTGTCATTCCTAAACTTGAAGGTTTTTAGAAGAATGGAATTATGAGTTGAGAAAAACCATTTAGTTTAAGAAGAAAAATTTAACATTTTCAGTATTTCAAATAAAAAACAACAAAGACCCAGCACCGTCCTTTACATCAGCTAATCATGAAAAAGTTTCTTAAAAAAGAAAGGAACTGAATTACTAACAGAGAACCACATCTTGTGGTAACATTTTACCTATCCTGCTCTGTTTTTGCAAATAACGTATTTCATCAAGTACAATGGAAACTATATTTTGGACTTGATGAAAGATGATAAAAGCCAAAGAGAACAAGAATTAAAACTTTAGACCCCTTTTGTACCCTTATGGTAATTTTTTCAATTTGAAGTATTTCTTAAGCACAAAGTTAAGTGTTATACGAAAATTTATGTGTTCTACGTCTGTGTAAACAATATTTTAAAGTAGATTCATCGACTTTTTGATTTTGGTATTCCAAAACAATAAAATGGGCAAGAGTTCCATATAATTTCATATCGTTTATATCTATGTTATCTTTGTACTATTTCTTTTATTTCAACTTCCTTGCCTTCCATATGTTTTAGGATCTGTTGATTTAATCTTGGAAGAGAAGTCATCGTCTCCTGGCAGGCTCAGTCCTGCATGATTTGGATTGGGTTTACAACGATAGGAACCTGGGGAGAGAACAGCGCACTCTATTGAAAGATGTATTTGGAAAAATGATCCCGTTAAGAACAAACGCTGATAGCTCAAGTGGTAGAGCATTTGGTCATGATAAGCATAGGCACTGCTTCGAATTCACTTCAGTGTACTGCTATTTTTCACTTCTTTACCATTCCATATCCTCTTTATCTATACTATTTTGGAAAATTACGTAGTTGGGCAATTCAAGAAAAATATACTGATAAATGTTAAAAAAGGCACGTCGTAATGCCAAAAGGATGAAAAAAAAAGATTGAAATTGCGTATTAGGACAAAAAGGTAAACGAAGGAGATGAAGAAAGTTTGAAGCCTTGAAATAAAGAGATTTTTAATGGAAAAACTTAATAGAAAAAGCGTTACTTCTGGTGCTAAATAACAATTGAAGATCAATCTAATGTAAAATCACGAATTTAGCAAACAAATCTTAATAGTCTGAATCTACTTGTGAGTTTCCAAAACCAATTTTTAGGAAACAGTTTTGTTCTTATTAATTTCAGTTATTTTTCACGGGTTGATTGTAATGAAATAAACGATCACGTCACTTTTGTCCACAAACGACATTCCTCTAAGCACTCCTTTGAAAAAAGGCGTGGAAAGTACTTTTCCTCAAACGGGATTTCGTAGACAAAGAAATCAAAATATCAGCTTCTAGCAATTGTCATATGATTTGTAATATAGCTCCTTCTGTTCATGAAGTAACGGAGTCTTTTTGTAAATATGTTTGCGAAATGGTAAAAAGAAGTATCAGAAAAGAAGAAAACGGAACTAAAACTTTGATGCTTCACGAAAATCCTGACAAAATGCAGTTCTTAGGGTATCAAGATTTGGTATCGAGATTTGGTATCAAGACTAGATAGGTCAGGAGATTAGAGTTGACCTTACATTAAAAAGCGTTCGAGTCATATGACGGACGAAAGGACTCAGAAGCCAAAGACTTCCAGCATCTAGCTGCCTTGGAAAAGAAACTACTTCATTCAAAGATTTATTATAGCAAGCACCAACAATTGTATAAAGATACGTTTATGAACACAAATCAGGCAACAAACTGAACTGGTACCAGCGAGGGAGGGTCGTAACAACACTTCCCGTGATAATAACTAAAAAAAGAGTTAGACAAACTACGTTTCGTCGATGAGACAATTGTTGAAGGAAAGAATAATAATATTTATTGCTTCTAGAACGTGTTTTAAAGTGTTCACTCGTTACCAGTGGAAAACTTGTGTAAGGCAGTAGTTCCCGAATCGTTAAAGCTTCAGGTTACCTTGAGAGAGAGATCCTGTTCAAGCCTAAGCCTCATCCCTGGGTGCTCCCAATATATTTATCTGTTAAGAGTTGCATACTTTAAGTTTGTACATGTTTTTGAAGATAGAAATGAAAGAAGGAAGAAATCAAGAAAAAAATTAATAAGCACAAAGAAAAATATAAAAAAGAACAGTAACCCTCTGCAGTGACATGACTTCCGGCCCTTTCTCCGGGCTAATGAGGAGAAAGAAAAAGATGCGTATAAAAATCTTACCATTACGATTTCACATTATTTTGTTTTAACCAGAAATTAAAACTATGGTACTTTATCAAGAGCCTTCTTTTACCAGAATCACAAAATTAAGCTTACCACTAGGAACAACCAAAACACAACACAACTGAAAAGCATCCATTGAAATAACAAAGACACTGCTGTCAAGAAAAATAATACAAAACAGAAATCCTTTAAATTTTATTATTGATCTCATGTTTAAAACCTCAATGTACCAGGAAAAAACAGGTCCATTAAAAAAGCATTTATTCATCACACATTTTTTGCATTATGAAATGATTTGATTCGCTTGCTTGGTTTCTTTAAAACTGTCTCATTTAGAGCGGGTGGTTCGGGTTGAGGTGCCTCGGGCTGCGGGGATTCGTCACTAGTTCGCCAATTGTTGCCAAATATATTTAAATTGGATTGTTTGGCGTTCCTTCCTTTAATGACCGTAGCATGGACGGTCATGGCTACTGCATAAGCCTGTTTAGTTCTTCATCATCTGCTTCCAAGCATCCCTGTCACCAGATACCCTCACTCCCTCGCCAACGCGCATACGTGCCTGGTCCCTGGTGTTTTAATCCATCGTTTTCTTGGTGTCTCCCTTCACCGTGTTCTACCCGTCACTTTCAGGGTAGCCATCTGGATCAATATTTCATCGTTTATTTGACATATATTCCCAAACAAACCCAGCTTTCTTATGATGATCATCTGTCGAAATCTGCTTTTTGGATGAACCTTGTTGATCGCTTCCACATTCACTACTCGGTTATACCAATTACCACATTACGTTTCGCTTGGAAATCTGAAGCTGGGGCGATACAGTACAGAAATATTTGTTGTACCCTTTTTCAATTCAAAAACCTTTCAAACTTGCCATTGGCAAGCAAGGACCTTTATTGCTTGTCAGCAATAAAGGTCCTTGTTTGCTAATGGCAAATAGAGGAACTAAGGCTTACATGAACATTTCCATGCATGGATACTTGTTAATGTGGGATACTTGGTTTACTTGACATTTGCTAAAAACTCACATCGAGCCTCCAGACCTTTTAATTTTTCTTTCAACTAAACCTTCAGACAAGTGTTTTCATTGTACAAGTTCCAAGAAATGAGCTTGTTCAAGCTCCTCTACAATTTTTGTTTCGTGTGAATGGGATTCTGATGTTTTCCAAAGAGCCTATCCTTGGTTTGCACTTGTTTCTGCTCATTTACGGATATAAACTTAGCTTAATACAGACACGAGACATGCGAATTTGGTCATATATGACTGATACCTGATCTGAAGAAATCATTTTGAGCAACAATCCCTAGCTAAGCTTTGCGATATGTCAGTAAGTAAAAATGCTGAACGTAAAGGGCTTCATGTATTTTTAAAATCCCATAAACTAGAGACTTCCATAAATTCAGTTCTGCCTAACTATCTGGTTTTTGACAAATTTTGCAGTTCCAATACATTATCAACTTTTTCCATTACTTTATAATATTTCTGCGTGTTGTTTCGTACTTTTAGAGAAACCAAGCGCTTTTCCGGCTTGCCAGATTTAATGTTAATTTATCATAGAGCAACTTATATTTAATCGACAATACTAACATCTAGGGATATGTCACCCATAGCAGCAAATACTTAAGTACTTTATGCGTTCTGAAATGCGATGCCTCACTTTTTCATTTTCCATATGTACAATTTCATTTTGACTTTATGAACTTACTTAATCCGCAATTTCATTTACGAAAGTAGCACTTGTCAAGCCACGCCTTCATTGTTGGAAACAGTGCTAAAACAGGTTAATGATTTGCCGACATTTTGCATTCTTATCACTCTTTTAACCTTTGAGAGCAAAGCCCAGTCCTTCAGAGAGCTCTTGTGACATTTGAAGCCATAACAATTAATTAAGTATTTTTGCAAGATTGCAGACCAGCATTAATAAGACTTTTTACGTTGTTTTCTCCATCGTTAGTCCTTCAATCTTATTGTCATCTTGCACAAACGAATTCCAATTTTTAAGGCCTTAAAGTTCTTTGAAGGACTGGGCTTGCTCTCAAAGGAGAAAACAGCGATAACAATGCCAATTTTTAAAGCTTGTAACTAAACGACATAATGAAGTAACTGGCTTTACCTTGTTCCCAATTGTTTTCAAGAAATATTTTCACTAAAATACATAAAATAACTACCCACCCAAACTGGTTTTCCCTTACATTTTCTGTCAGAGTACTAAATATCATCATTGCATATTTGTTGTACAAACTAATATCATGTCATGTATTAATGCATTCCACTCCTGTCTACCGGATGCTATATATTCACTGGTTTTAATAGTTCCTTTATGATTCATGCCTTAGATGTTGACTGCTGAACATTTTTAATGTCATTTAGTACTGTTTCTATCCATGTTGTTCTTTTCTTTCCTCTATGAATTTTTGTTTCTTTGAAGTATTCATCAAGTACAATTTGTCGTTCGAACTGTTTTGGGTGACGATCAGCAGCCAATTTTGAGTTCATTTCAAAAGGTAGTTTTCCTAGAAATCTTCTGTGAAATCAAATATCAGTCAAATTACCTTAGGGAGTTTAGTATTTCCCAAACCCCGTCGCAAAGCTCTTGGAACTATGGTTACTTGAGCACAAGTATCTAACCAGAAAGAGACCCTGGTATCCGCAACGTTGATGCCATGGTAGTTCATTGAAGTGTTGACTTGTTTAGCACACAAACTATTAGTTAACTCACCATCCAAGAATGCGAACACTGATATATGATGTAATCGTGTGATATTTACGACTGTTCCCTCTGCAATTGTAGTACAGGAGAAACGTAACAGTAGTAATATATGAATCTGTGTTCTTCAAAAAATCGGTCTTGTCAGACATTTTGTTTACTGAATTGTTATTCAGTATATATACACAGTTAAAAGATCGGTTGAGAAGCTGTGTGGTTGTCTCCTGGAGCAAATATTATTGCAAGACAACATTATAATGATAATGATGATGATAATGACATTCGTAATAAAGTATGCATTTCGGGTGCATATGTTTTAAAATAGTGCACTAGATTGTTTCAAAGATACTAGTGTTCAATGTTAACTTAACTGCTTTCACATCAATGGTAAGGCTTTTGGTAGTGAAGCAAAATTGGAACTAAAGAAAAGACTGTCTAACATCAGCACAGATTTTCGTTGCTTCTTTAGCATCCTGCCATAGTTTTAGTATTCGTATTCAATAAAATATAGAATTGTAGAATGAAAAAGGCAAGAATTATGTCCAAACTCAAACTTGTATTCTGCTTGGAAAGGAAATATGATGGGGAATGAAAACACCAGTCATGTAATTTGTGAAAAGTCCAATTACATCAATTAAACTTTGAATAAAAATTATAGAATTTTTACACCAGCTACGAATTATAATCTAACAACACGAAAAACTGATCTAATTTTTCAATATAATTGGTCCAGAAGCGTCATATTTTCCTACTTTACCCAAACAAAGCTATTATGCATCGCCAGATATTGAATTTTAACCAGAAAGGGAGATTTAATACTCTTTATTTGGAGCTGTGTTCTATTAGAGTCACACACAAATAAGCTGCCGCGATAAATGATGCCCTAAACTCAACATAACAAACTGTCAATTCAAGAAAGTCATCCACTGAAATAAAAACACAAACACAAAGTCAGTAACAAAAGAAAACAATCAAGAATATAATCCACATACTTGACATTAACAAGAATAGCAATTTCCTTTTTCACTAATAAAAATAAACATACTGCCTTTGGACATTGGAAGCAAATAAAAATATTCAAATCTGACTTAGTTTACATGTTTATAGGTGGAGCTAAAAAATGATAGTTTTTTTCGTCGAAACTTCACGTTTTCTTCAGCTGCAACTCTATCTTTTGTTCTACAAGGAATTTTATTTCCTCTTGCACTCCAGTTTTCACCCCCTGAATCTTGGATTAATTTTACATGATAAGGTCTTTAATTGATAGATTCATGCCTATAATTTACATGTAGCCCCACTTTCCGTGATCCTAAATCTGCTTGGGGTACAATAGTTGCCTCCATCAAGAGGGATTACTACCCCCTTTAAGGCATTTAGCTGTGTAGTGACCTCACTCGCAAACTGTTAACATCCTGATGCTCTCTCCCCAGAAGAAGCCCCCAGTAGCTCAGCGGAGGAGCATCTGACAGGTAACAAGAAGGTAGCGGGTTCAGCTCCCGCCGGGACAATTTCGCATCTCAAAAGTTTTCTAACCTTTAATGTCACTACAATAGCTCCTTTAGCGATTCCCAGCCCCATTTAACCCACCCACAAATACAGACTATACAGACATATATATAATACAGACATATATATATATATATATACATATATATATATAGACAAATACAAACTATCCTTCATCTGGTCTTGCATGATCGCAGCAATTTCCAATTGACTGATATGTTGGTTGTGTTGTAAATTAACATTTTTATCATTATCCTTGCCACAGTATTCGAAGTTTTGTATCGGGTGAAAAGGAAAAGGAAATCCAAATGAAATACAACTTTTTGGGTTGAATTTTTTCTGTAATATTAATACTCAACATTTCATGTGTTCATGATTATGGTTGCAGTAGCAATCGAGATATCAGATAAAAGAAAAAAAAATACAATGCTATATAGAATACAACTGCTTGTATCATTTTAGCCATATGTATACAAACATTATAAATACATTTACCTCATTTAATAGTTTTCATATTATCTCAAGCATCCTGTTTTATTAGACAAACCTTAGTGCATTACAATCACAAGAACATTGAGGGAGACATATTTGCTAGTGTTAGCGATAAAAAGTTGGAATTTTTTGAATGCTAAACCGTGGAACTCTTTGTTGTTTGAGTGCTTTGCTCCTTCGTACGACTTGAATATTTTGAAGTCTTTAAGCAACCTTTATCTCTTGGCATTACCTTCTTTTACTTTTTCTTCACATTTCCAAGCACTATGGCATTTTTCGCTTGCATGGTTCTTAACCCACACAAAATGTGCTGCATTCGAACTTTTTTCTGAGGAGGGGGAAAGCAGCTGGCAGCTAGAGAGACCTGGGCCCCACTTGAGCTTTGAACTGGTTCCAATTTTGTCATCATTAACTTCCTCGTGAAGTAACGAGCTGATTGTTTGGAAGAATAAGTTGGATATTTGCATCAAGATACCTGCTGGCAGCAGAGCTTAATCATCACATACAAAACATCTTTGGTGTATAATACTGTTAGGACAATTGGTATTAAGTGTGGTATACGCCATGGTTTTGTTATTTGCATTGTTGTTGATTACAAGACTCGGCAATGGACCGAGAGTTTGATCGTGCACTCAAGAGTTGTCAGTCTGTTTTTACCTTGACTGCTTTTATTATTAGTTAAGCATTAAGATCTTAAAGTATTGATACCAGGATCAGAGGGAATAATACCATACTGATTCCCAGACGAGATTAGAACGTTTCACACACATTAAAATTGTATTGCTTTCTCTTAAATGAAACCCTGGTTGCCTGGCTCCAAGAAACAGTGAAGTAAAGTAATCAGGATACATTTATTGATTTTTTTCTTATAAATCAGGAACCACATTGTTAACAAGGAGTGAACTCAGGTGTTTATTTCTTCTACCTTACTACATAAGCAACGATTTGAGATACTCGTTAACACCACTAAACAAGTAGCAGTGTTTTGATTATCACTGCATTCTGAAATGATTCCAAGCACAAATTGACGATTTCTTTAAATCGTGAGCGAGTAAAAAGTATCATGTGGCTGAAAAAATTGCTTAACTTAGCAATTATCCTACTTCTTACTCAACTGTTTTTTGTAAGTGGGGAGGACTTAAAGAGATGCTTAGGAAAATTCTGTGGACGCGTTTTACCTGTTTCGAATGGCAACAGTTCAGTTAACAATTTGTGCGGTGCATGCCCTCGGGGCTTCAGGACTGATGGATTTATTTGTAGAAAATGTTATCTGGAGCCTTCATTCTATGATTGGTTATTTTTAGGATTTATGGCTCTCCTTGCACCGTTTCTTAATTGCCATTTTATCGAATACATGGATGAAATGGACAGCAGAAAGTACCTTTTGCATATCTCCGTTTTTATTGAGTTTCTAATTGGATGTTCTATATCTGTACTTTTAATGGAGCCAGCAGGAGAAAGGACATTAAATTTTTGTGGTGTATACTCAATAGAGGACTGGTATACAATATTTTTCAATCCACAGACTTATTTTCAAAGCCCAATCAAGTGTACACAGGAAGCTGTTTACCCACTCTATACAATAGTTCTATTATTTTATGTTTTACAGTTGTTACTGCTGGTAGCTGTACGACTCCCTGTTTACCGATTTTTTTTGTCCAAAAATAAACTGAAGAGAAGGTCACTGTATGCAACTTTATATATTCTACCAATCTTAGCAGTAATTCATACTGTTTTTGCTGGTGTGCTGTATTACACATTTCCTTACATCCTATTAATTGTATCATCATTAGGAACTGCTGTCTATTTATCACTGAAGGTGTGGACTAAGCTGAAGTGTGGACAAGCAATATTTATTTTGCTGATGTATGCACTTGCAAATGGATATGGTATTATTGCAATAACACAGTTAAAGTTTCTAGTTAGAGATGGGCCACTATTGCTTGTCGTCTTTTTACCATCCACATTCTATTTACTAACACACAAACTGACATCACCTGACAATTTTTATGAGCACTAATAAATTTTGTGTGTAACTTTTGCATTATTAGAATTAGGTATAGACAGGTATTTATAGGCATTTTTTTCATTAGGGATAGTAGAAGAAAACCAGGCAACTGGGTTTACTCATACAATACAATTTGTACTTCTCAATGTGGACAGTCAAACTTGCACGAGCCATTGAATGGAAGTTTAGTGATGTTTCAGAATCCTTATTTTATCCAAGTACTCTAAATGTACTACATACCATTGTACACCTACAAGATTCAGTTTATTTTTACATCAGGTTGGGACTCCTCTTCAGCCACTTTAAGATTTAAGTACATACAGGCTCAAATTTTTTTAAACTTTTGTTTTTGAATTCCTTTTTTTGCCCCTTAAACTTGCCAGGAATTATGGATGAAAATTCAGTTTTGTGTTTCACTTACACATTTTTCTCACCCATTTGTGTGTAATTTCAGGCAAAGTCACCTTAACTTTTCAATAATTTGTTAACTGTGTTTTGTCATTCACAGATTATACCCTTCAATTTTGTGCAGCCCATATATATATTCAAAAATGTGTGGCTGTTTGAATCTTTGTATTCATAACAAAAGGATTTCTTGTGTAAATAGAACAAGCCATCATTAATCTAGGTTTTATGTTTTCTTTCAATGTAGACAATCCCAAATAGTTATTCCACATATCATCAAGCTATGTTTCCAGAGTTTACAGGCAATTCTACATTCATACATTACTTTTTATGGGTCAATATTTTTTCTTATATTTAATATTTATGTATTTTAAGATTTTTTAAGCCTAAACGTTCTAGTTTTAAGATAGCTTTTCTTTCAGTCATTTTAAAAGTTTTTTTTATAAGCACCAGTTCCATTACTTGTCTGATGGTTACAATATGTTTTACCACTACGAACATACCTCTAAAATCCTGTTCTTGAACAGATGTTTACCAGGTACTGGTATCTGAAAGATGAACCCTTGAAGTTTTTTTTATCCTTCAAGAAAAATAGTCAACTTGTACCTGTGGAAGCATATTGATAATCTTGTTATTTACCAATGGACCTGTTGTAGAATGAAAGGCAGGAACTAGTCTTTTCAGTGTATATTTTCTTGACCATTTTGATTTCAAACACTTTTTTCTATGGTAATTGCTGAAGGAAGCTGCTACATAAAATTTAAGTGTCTGGTGACTTTACCCAGTGTCAGATCAAACATCTTGGATTTGGGCACTGTGTCATTAAGATCATTTTCTAAGTAATGTCTGGGGTAGGGCAATACATATTGGAATGCATAAAATTTTTTATAATCAACTTCATAAACATCTGAGTTTGAAAATTTTCAGTTTTTTATTGCTTTGTTACAATATTGGCAATGAAGGGTAGTTTTAGAATTGCATAGCTTAAAGTCCCCTGTATTTTTCTGTTTCAATGTATCCAATAATCCATAGGTATTAATTGTGAATGACAAGCTAACCTTGCAGAAATTAATAGATTGTGTCAAAGAAAAAGAAATAAATTAATGTTACTCTTTATATCTGATAATTGATGATAAAATTTATGTTTCACCTTCACAACAATCTTAAAACTTAATACTGTTTATTTTCCCATTGATCCTTTGAAATAAAAAGTTATCATTGAGAGTATATTGCTTTGATGCCAGATGCTAGCCATGTATACAGTTTTAAGTTGAAGACGTTTAATAATACCCTGTGTTTTTTTGTAGGCTGGAGGATAGGGGGAGATGCTTATTTTTTGTATGAGATGCAATACTCCCACATTGGCCTGAGTAGGCTTGACTGTCATTTGTTACTCTTTTTCAAACAAAATACACTGCCTATATTTGAAGCATTGTGTATGTTTGCTTTAGAAGTTCAGAAGTCAAAATAAACTGTTTTGACTTGTTTAGTATGGGGAAAGTGTGTGGCTCATATGGTGGGTTAATGATTCTTGTTTAAAAAGAAGGGGGTTATTATGATCATGAATCTCATCAGTGTCTAAACTTGATGCAGGTCATTTGTTGTGCTGATGGTTCATTTTGATCAATAAAAGTGTTTAAGTTTTCAGGTTACTTTGGGCTTAGCAGAATTTTTCTTGGCACTTGGGCTGACAGCTATTTATCAATTTGCCACAGAGTTTTATCTAAATAGATATACATCTCCACTTTCTTGAAAATGTAGGTAGGAAATTCTGCATATTAAAGAACATAGATTTCTTAATTTTGTAAGTTCAGTTTTGACCTCCATAAAAAGCTATTTAATATAATTATTGTGTAACTATGTTTACTACTTAATTAGGCAGTGGAGTATTAAAAATTAGGGTTGATAGAAAAAAAGGAGTGGTACATTCCCCACACAGTTGCTTTCAGTAGTAACTTAATTGCAGTCCTTTAGTTTACCCAGAGAATGTTTTCAAGTTCAACTCTGGTAACACTTGGTCTAATTCCAAAT
The DNA here is from genome assembly GCA_003991215.1 of Morbakka virulenta. NCBI lineage: Eukaryota > Metazoa > Cnidaria > Cubozoa > Carybdeida > Carukiidae > Morbakka > Morbakka virulenta. The sequence continues at coordinate 1,715,547 of RDPX01000165.1, read as the reverse complement.
TTTTCCACCATGTGAGATGGTCAGCTATAAGGTTTGTCTATAATTTTGGGGATCAATTAAGGTAAAAAGAGTGATTAGTAGAACAAGAATGGTAATACGTATTCAGGAATACTAAGTCTTGTGTAAAATTTGTACCAAATTAACCTGTAGTTTGCACAGAGTGGACTTTCTTAATTTGTATGCTCTTATATACCACAATAAAGGGTTTGTTGAAGTAGGTAATCTAGCCATTTTTTTTACTGCAAACAGCAAATGGTAAAGTGTGGGTTAAGGAAGGCAGAGATGTTCAGTTATCAGGAGGATGGACACTGTAACCCACAATGGTGGATATGCTTTTTAACAAAGAGATATAAAACTGAGAGATGAAAAGGATCTGCACATATAATTTGGTATACTCCTGCCTTGCAGATCTTAAAAGTTATGATATTTCATAATGTAGAAACCATGTATTTTCACTTGAGATCTGTTCAAATGTAGGAAGAGAACTAAACATTGACCACTAATAGGTGAAAAGTTAATTGAGTTGTAACATGTCAACAAGTGCCCAGAAAATTTCCTGTTGAGTTGCCAACAATTTTATTAAATTATTCTCGTTAGGGAAATGTAATTGTTGTGACTGTAGCTGTTTGGTTTTACCATTTTATGTAGTTTCAGTGCTATTGATGATGCAGATATGGTGTTAGTTATTTAGACAATCATTTATCAGAGGAAAACAGGATTGATTTCAAAAGTAGGCATATGGAGGTATTTGATTTGGATTGAAACCAAAGGATAAATAATCTCTGAATTTATTATTGCTAAATATTTATATAGGAAATAAATGCATTTACTATTTACAAAATATGTAAAAAATATTTGCATAAATGGCATCCTAGTTTGCTTTGTTTAAACTGAAAACCTAAAAATATAATGTATCTTTACTCATAAGAATAAAATAATATTTTAAAAATAAATTAAGTCAAGCATGGATATGTGTGTATCATGTATTTTTGTCATTTCTAATGGCAATACATTTCTTTAGCATTTGTTTAGTCTTGTTTAGCTCCATTGTAAAAAGGCTATTATTACTTCTTGCTTATCAGGAAAACTTGGTTTGAGATTGAAAATTCTTGACTTCATGTATGCAGTGGAAGCCATTTATATAAGTGCTTCATCATGTCATGAGCCATAAGGTTTTTCAGAGGTATGGTTTTGAGGATATATGTATGGTGCTATTTTACTTGATCCATTTCAACACATAGGCCCACACTCTCATTGTATTAAAAGCTGTTCCATATCACTGTAGTAGCCTGATGATGGGAGAAGTCTTGATATTTGCTGCAACTGGGTATTCACTTTTTCTTCCTTGGTCATTGTGAACAGTTTCTTTAGTTCATTTTAAAGGTCGGGGGTTTGCTATAAAATTTTTATTTTATGCATACGTAAAGTGGAATGTATTTCAGGCCCTTGTTAGAGGTGGTCTTTGTAATTGCTAAATAAAAGATGTGGAAATAGTGTTTTAANTTTAAAGGTCGGGGGTTTGCTATAAAATTTTTATTTTATGCATACGTAAAGTGGAATGTATTTCAGGCCCTTGTTAGAGGTGGTCTTTGTAATTGCTAAATAAAAGATGTGGAAATAGTGTTTTAAAGTTTTGATGTAAACACTTAAAGTTACTGAAAGTGATTGGATTTGAGATTCCTCAATACCACCAGAGGTTTGGAAATGGTTTAGGTAGTTTCTTTAAGAATCCCCCAGACAATGTTATGCACTTCTGAATGGTATTTTCTTTAAACAAGTTTCACCTTTTTATTTATTTGATATGAAATATTTTGTAGGCATCTATTGGTTGGATCTCTTTATGGCGAGCATTTCCTGTCTGCTAATCTTAGTTTTTCAACATTTTCTAGAGCACCTGACACACATTTCTCTGTGAATAATAAAGAGAGCTACTTTTGTTTCAGTGAAGAGAGTGTGTTTGGCAAAGTTTGAGTAAAGTTGAAGCAACTGATTTTCACCCTATCAAAGTCAGTACACTTATATCTTAGTTTCCAGTTGATAATTGTCATATCATTATGCATCTCAGTATTATCTTTATTCCTGTAATTTTATTAACTTTACACATCAATAGTTATGGTAATTATGACTGAATGCAATAACTCAATGGTTGCTTGGTGAGTGACCTAAACTCCTCAAGACCCAAGACTGTGTTTTTGACTATGTGCCTAACTGACGTAACACCTTAAATATATCACTTTGTCCACTGTTGATTTAATTTCTTTTGATCTATTTTGATAAGAAAAGTATAGAATTTTTAGGTTCCACAAGTAAAATTCCTTTTTAGACTTTGTCTGAAGACCCATTTTGTTCAGAAGAAACATTTGACAGTTGGTAGTAATATTGTATGGCTACACTGCCATTTTGAACTGATCAGTCCATTCCTTCAAGTCATCTTCTGATCTTTAAATTGTATCGTATTCTCCACCCAGACCTCCAACTGGGCAATGGAAGATAATGTGATCTGTGGTTTCAAGACTGTTTCAATTCCTGTATCTGTCAGTCTCTTAATTTTTACTGATGCATGTTTGTAGCAGTTCTTCCATGCCTTGTTATGAGGTGATTGGCATTGACCCAGTGCTTCTGACTACTACTCATGAAACCAGGAAGTCTATCATTAGGGCCTGATATAATGTCACCTCCCCTTGGAATGTTCCAATTCCACACTGTTCTCCATTCCTTTTTCAAACTGAAATCTTCAATTCTTGATTTGTAGAAAGGTTTTCTGGGTTTTAGCCTTAAGGTTGTTGGGGGCTTCTGCTACAACTTCTTTTACTATAATGTTGCCGGTGGTCTCCAGTTTTTGTGTGCATCTTTTAATCAGCTTCTCTTCTGTTGGTATTGCTATTGTGCTAGTGGTGCTATTGCACTCAGTGTTGGGAGCCATTGAATTACAGTGGATTTGAGGCAGCCTGACACTAGCCTTGTTGATTTTATGGTGCTTGTGATCTTTTCAGAAGGCATTTTCACTTTGCTATCTTATTTGCCGTGCCTTGAGATGCTTGCAATATTTGAGTTGTCTGACCAGTGTGATATTACCAACTTGAGTGTTTAGTTCCCTTTTTTTGCCTTGTGATTATTCAGACTGAATGCTGTGGACACAGGTTTTGTGCTGCTCATTTTGAGGTACCATGTGTCAAATTATTCTTTCAGTTTCATGTTATCATTACCGAGGACCTTCTTGATTTTCTTCCAGTCTTTTGATTGATGTGCCAAACCCCAGTCATCTGCATATCCTAAATAAAATGATTGACTTGGCATGTGAGTAATGTATATGTGGAAGAGAACTTTTGGGGTACCCCATTCTTAATTTTTTTGTGTTTTGCTTCTGTCCACCTAGTATGACATGAAATTGACTTCTGCCAGTCATAGTCGATAAGAGGTTCAGTGTCTTTTTGCAAGGGACCATTTTTGCCCATTTAAACATCACTCTATCCATCCAGACTATGTCATATGCTGTTTACATCTCAATAAGGACTGGTCTTGTTTTCAGTTGTTTTCCAAAGCCTGATACAATATAGGCAGTATGTGCAAGGACCTTTTCTGTTGTGCCTCTTTGTGGTCAAAACCCACCTTGTTGCAGTGGTTTGAAAGGGTTTACATGTGGGGTTATCCATTTGAGCATGCTTTTTTCTAACAGCTTCTGCAGGCAGCAGAGAAGAGATATTGGTCTATAGCTGGATGGTTCAGTGGTGTTTGACTGGTTTTAGGATTGCAATGATTTTTACATGCTTCCATATTTGTTGATATGTTCCATTCTCCACAATGTCTATCATGGTGCTCACCAACCAATCATTTGGGGGTGCATTTTGGCCAAGATGGGTGATCACATCAGGGTAAATTCCATCTATACCAACAGCCTTGCCACTTTTCACATTTTTTAATTGCTTCTTCCACCTCTCAGGGTTTCTTACCTATTTCTTACCTCTGGGGAGGTAAGAAATAGGCTATGTTTAAATAATGATTGTACAATTTGTTGGTATTCTTTTCTAATTTCATTTTCAAAATGCTGGTTTGAGGTGTACCATCTTTATTGTTTGATTTCTTTGGTAATTTAGTCTTTCTCTATTACTGGAGATTTGTTTGATAGGACTCAGGGTTAAGTTTTTTACCAAGCATGTCGACTAGATTGACTAAGGTCAAGATTTTCCACTACTTTAATCTACCTCTTTTGTACTTTTATTGTGTCTCTTTGTATTCTTTTAGCAACTCTTTGTTATGCTCAGCCTGGCAAGGAATATGCTGTTTCCCAAAGCCACATGTAATATGTTTTGGTAATTTGGTTCGATCCTTGAACATGTATTGTCAATATTGTCGCCAAAGTATTTCCAGCTGCCCTTTTGAAAATTCCATCTTGGTTGAGGGAAGTTGTTTATCATTGAAATTTGAATTTCCAATTTTATAAGGACAGGATTGTGCTGACTACTGGGAAATATGTCAAGAACCTCTTGGATAACAGGGAGCAAGTTTCCATTTGAATTTTTTGTCACAAAAACTAGGTCAGGGGTGTGATCTTTATTCCAGTAGAGAGAACTGAAAGCCCCTTTGCCCTTGGGGCTGTGTATTAAGGTCAACTCATTTTGACATGCCCATTGAGAGAACTTAGCTCCTGACTGGCCATTATTATTGTATTCTTAATCTGAGTGGTGGCTGTTAGCCTCCCAGAATGATTGATGGATGGTGTTATTCATCTTCTGAAGGCATGGTCTACTTTTGATTTGGTGGTTTGTAGATGTTAGTTATTTCTGTGCCCCCAAATGTGATGTTTTTTCGGTGAGTTCCATTGGTTTTTGTTGAGCTTCCTTTATTAATGACTTTGTCTGCCACTCTGTCATATGTGATAATGCCATGCTGTCTGTGGTTCTGTTTGTTTACAACATCGCACCTTGTAATCTTGTATCTGGATGGAGGATCAATGTCATCAAGATGAGTTTCTTGTAGTTAAGCAACATCTACATCAAATTCACTTGAGATGTGAGAGGTACTTACATTCGGCCATAGATATTCTTTCTATGTTTTTAGACAGTATTCTTATGCTGGCACCCATTGTAAGGTTAAATTCAAGATTGGGGTCTTGCTTATTTGTCTTGCAATTTGGACATCCTACGACTGACTCATGGTCCTATTTATCCTTGGCAACAATCAATCAGTATTCATTCCGCTTTTGACTTCATTGCATGGTTTGAAATTGTGGGTCCTGGAAAATGCAGTCCTTGCCTGGATGTCGGTTTGGATTGTTCTTTGTCACCCTCCTGCTCAGCTGCCCCAGCATGACTGCATTAAGACTTGCTTCACCCATCCAGTCTTTAGAGCACACAGGCCCTTGCATAACACCAACATGGTGATCCTTTGCAACAGATTTGGCTGTTGATATCAAATCATTGTAAAATAGTCACATAGCAGGTTTTACATCATAATTAGATAAGAAAGTGCACCTGTGATTTGATATTTTATACCACCATCTTTTTGGGTTTGTCATATTTATACCAATTTATTATGAAGGTATTTAATACAATTGTCAGAATGTGGGATAACATCATGTGATTACAAATAGACAACTTTTCTTACATTTATATTTGTACTATTATAGGTTTTTTTTTAATGAGATAGGGTTGAAAATATGGTTAACTCAATTTAAGTGATGGTTTTGATGATTATAGATTGGATTGATTTCAAAGCTAATATTTCTTACAAGCCAAATAAAAATGCAGACACTTCTGTTCACATTTTGTTCCCATGGCTTTTTGTAACATGCAAAGTTTGGTTTCAAAATTTTTTTGGAGTACCAGATTCATAATTGCATGGGACAAACTTCAGGAGACACAGATTTGCTGTCTTCTAAATTTTCTGTTTTTACCATTTTTGAATTACAGTGCTATTATAATGTCTTGTGAAAAGGTTTGAAAGTAACAATAATGGTAACATCCATATTGCTTCCACATTGCATGCCCTACAAATACCATTGTTTTTTTAGTTATGGTGTTATTTAGTTATCTTTTTTTCTAGTTTATTCTTCTTAGTACACTTCCATTTCTTATCATTTTGGTCAAGCTGATCCTTGGTTGTCAATAGTAACACCATAGTTGAAACCTAATTATTCTAGTTTTGTTAGTTTCTGTTGGGACCTAATATTTGAACCACCATAACTAAAAGAAAAATGGTATTTGAAGGGTAATATGAAAGCAAAATTTTGAGAGACTTGCTTGCTCATGGGAACCTTTTATGCATTTGTGTTTGATTCTTCATTTGGCCTTTGATTGGCTCCTCATTTGTTTCAGATTTACAACTATAGTAAAATAATGTGGTCTCATTAGGCAAGCACTTTTCTTCCATGTTATGGGAAATGCTCTGATATATTTTTATTAGGGCCAAATCACTTTGTACCACCTTACATGCCTTGCTTCACACAGGAACTTCATCACAATGCTGTTGTGGTTCCATTTATATGGAGTTGTTTTACATCTTTAGCTTTTTTGTGTGCCTGAATTGCAAACTTTATCCTTTTGTTTTTATGCAACTTATGGCTGCAAATCATTTATTTGAATTTATGTCTTTTGTTTTAAATGTATCTTACATAATCACCCCTTCCACCATGGCTAAATGTTTTTAATCCTTTATTTTAATAATGTCATGAGATACTGAAAATATGAATAAGTTACATTTTCTTTGTTGGTAAAATTCTAAGTGGGACTGCTCTAGAAGAAATTGTGCCACAGTGGCTAAGGCTGTTCACTTCTATCCCTGTTAATAGAGAACAAACACTTTGAAAAGGTAAATGACCCATTTCCTTAGTGGGAGCCTTAGTCTATTCTTAGTCTATTCGATAGGTTTTATCATGGGAAATCTTCTGACTAGTATTTCTGGGTGGAACCTGGTCAGTTTGATACATTTTGGTTACTTGTTTCACTTAACAACTTCATCCTTAAGCGTATACTATTGTTGCACCTTGTAGCAATAAGCCATTCTATGAATGTAGTTTCTTTCTTGAGACAGCTAAATTGTGGAACACTTTGGCTTCTTAGTGCTTTCCTTTTTAATATGACTTAGACAAAACAAACACACCTGTGATAACACTTTTCATAAAAAGAATGATAAAAATAGGCACTGTTGCAATTAGTTTAAATTCCCCTGCCTAGAACATGACTTACTTTATAAAAAGATTTATAGTAAATTTTAAGTAGTCACTTTGAAATATAGCATAGCATCATGGCCATTTTACTTTGTTGAAGAATGACTGTGTCATGTCACTTGTGTTCATCATAGAGAAAACAAATCATATCCTTTTTTGAAGAATTTTATTAAAAATTATTCGTCCTTGCATCATCGTTGTCATTGATAGCACTGTAGTTTGTATTTAATGTATGGAAAATTAGTTGCCTCCACTCAGAGTTATTGTAGTTTGAGTGCAATAGATTGTTATTGTTTAAAAGTGGCTGGTAGACTGATTGTTTATTAAAACTTTGAGTTTAGGACAGCAGTTGTCTTTTTCCTTTCATCTGTTTCTGTTATTGTGTTTAGTATTATTCCTTTACTGCCATTGCAACATACTCCTTTTTACCATCTTCATCATCATCATCATTATCATTGTTATCACCATTATTATCACCACAATGCAATGTTGTGATCAATGTGTAAAATAGATGATGCCGATCCTTGCTTTATGCCATATGCTGTCATTAAGAGTTTTTTTTCTTATGAAATATTCTACATGGTTATAGCACACTTCATTTGAAGTCTGGCATCATTAGCATAATGATGCTATATTTCCCTCCATACACAAGGTTTTTTTTGTTGGGTCTTTTTGGTTGAAAAAACAGTGTTTGAAAAAAGGCTTAGTATTACTTATTTTCTTGTACTGTATACTCAAATGTTTCCAAGTTGTTCTAAAAGATCTCTGGGTTTGAAAGTAACAATAATCTAATGTGCTTTTTTGAGAGGTGATTTGCACATCCATATTCATATGCCCAGAGCTAGAAAGGAGTAAAGTTCTTTTGCTCACAGTTTGTTAGCTTTTAATTCTGGTCTTGCAACATGTTCCCTGTTTTCTTTCATTTCAAAATTTCCTTTTGTTATAAGCCTGTGTGTTTTTGTCGTAAATGTTAATAAACCTTCGAACAACTTGAGCCCTACGTATCTTGTAATCATGATTCTTATGCAAAGGAAACATACCTTTATTTAAAAGGTCATGCTGAAGCTGACATGTACTTTACATGACAAAACCGTGGCAGAGGATAAAGTTGCTTCATTAACCAAAATATTTTGCGCTGTGGTCCGTTGTTAGTATGCAAATACTTGCACAACAAAACTTGGTATCAGCCCTTCTGAGTAGTTTACTGACAAATATTTGACACATTTTTTATGGCCACATGATCTGAATGTCGAGAATAGATTCAAACAATAAAAACTCACAATGTAGCTGTGCTACGAAATCTTCCAACTGGACAAGATACATCAGGTTCCCCCAGCTTACAGTTAGTACATTCTGCTCCTGAGTATAATAAAATAACTAACATCTTCTGATGTTTTCATTACTCATTGAATACAGATACAAAATTCGGTTTAAAATAGAAAAGGAATAAATGAACAAATCACGTCTCGAGGAGCTGACAAATCAATCGTCGTTGTGACTACTCGCGTCAAATCCGACTTTCACAAGTTTTATTGCCAAGAGTCGATTCAAAATTCAGAGCTCATACGTCACCATTCATTTAACTGTTTATAACCCTGACAAACTGGCGGGTGATGAGAGAACGAGCAAACTGTGAGCATGAACTCTCAGTTGGTCAGACGAAATGACTTAAAGAACTGTTCTTCCGGACTTGGTCACCTGTATCTCGACTCGAGTGTAATGTTCAGAAAAATCATTGCTTGTGCATGTCCGAAGTTCGAAACACTCCCCCAATTTGATACGAATAGTAGCAAATTTAATCCATGTTCTACTCTAACGTCTCTATTTTCCTACTGCAATTAGTCTTGTGTTTCGGTATGAATTCTTTTACAGTTGGATCCAGTGTGCGTTTTCGTTGACCACATGTTAACTCTGAGGGGTAAAGACGCTCCAGAGCTGTCAAAATACCTGAATGTACATCGTCTTCAAGTTATCCCAGCGGTCGATTGTTAAGGGTGGTTTCCACTTCTATTAATCAGTTCTTGAATTCTTTGAAGCTCGGCTTCGACTTTCCCATGGCTTTGTCCAACACCTGCTTCATGAGGCCAACGATTCTTTCAAACAGGCCTTCCCACCACGGGGCTCGGACTCAAGTTGAATTGCCGCTTGATGATCTGGATTGACAAGAAAGCGTGCATTTCCTCTTCTTTCATGACTTCCTTGATCCACTTTTCTGCAGCGACGGAGATTCAAAAATTGTCGGAATAAATCTTCTCTGGCCTGCACCTTCCAGGTATGAATGCCTTAGAAACTACCAAGCAGCTCATCCAAGGTTTGATCTGGTAGCAAATCAAGGTACACGGCTCTTGTTACACTGGAGGTGTAAAGAAGAATGTAGGCTTTTACTTCTGTCTTTTGATCTGTTGCGTAACTAATGGGACCTGCAAAATCAACACCTATCACTTTAAACGGTCGATTTCCCTGCGTTCTGTCAGTGGGTAGGTTTCCTTCTCTTGGCCTTGTGAATACTATTGCGCGGAATCTTTTGCATCCATTGCACCGGTGTGTCACTCCTTTTCTCATTCTCCGCAGCTGTGGTATCCAGTATCGTCTTCTAACTTCTGTCATGGTGAATCCAACTCCCCAGTGCAATGTTTTGATGTGTGCTTGTTCGATAAGCCTCTCACTATACAAATCTTTGGTCGGAAGATACATTGGGTAATCTTCCACTCGTCCCTTGCAAACGTAAGTTCCATAGTCTTTCTTTTGAAGATTCAGTCGCTCCTTGTCTTCCCTGAATTTGTCTGCAAGTTCGTGATGATCTTGGGTACGAATTTTCCAGAATCTTGTCCCATTCATCTTATCTGTTGCCAGTGGGTCCTTCTTTCTTGCGGACCTTTTTGCTCCACAATTGTTGGCAAACCTCTTTATCCACGACGTAATCCTGAGTATTTTCCATAACGGTGGCTTTTGTAGTAAAGTATCGAATTCATTTTCTTCTTGAACTGCAGCCGACATTATGCTTTCTAACATTTTGCTTCAATTTAAGACTTTACAGTTGTAAGAAATGTAAACGCAGACTCGACACTATATTAGCCTTGTTTACCATTTTCCCAATTTCTTTCACCCGACTTTCCAAACAAATTAAGATTTCAGAATGTGGTGCAACAATCTTTCAAAAATAAAACGCATTTGTCAGTTTGGGACCAGATGCGTGATAAAAGTTTTTTCACCCGACCGGTTTCCAGAAACAAGGCTATATAATTTTGACCTTCTGACAAAAAGGACTTAAATGTCAATCTATTGTTATTGTTGTGTTTTTCTAAGAACCAGGAAAAAGAATTTCGATTTTGAAAACAGTAAAAAGGTAAGCAAAAGAAAGTTCAATTGAGATGCATTTAAGGTTCCATTTTAGATACAAAATAGTTCATGCAATAAATAACATATCTCAATAAGATGAAGAAAAGATAACTTAAAAAAATGCATTTTAGACGTTCACATTACGATCTACCCCCTTCCCCTTCCCCATCCTTAAACATTTCATATCTTATGGACCCCCTAACCTTAAAGCCATATGTGTATAAGCCCTAATGACAATATACCAAGATCGTTTTTGCGAAGCCAGGACCTCTGGTAACGTGCCCATAACATCTTAACTTTCTTTCTTCGATGATCTTTAACAAACTCTTCTATTGGTCGACACCTTGAATATCCCTTACCATCTCCTATAACATCTCACTTTCAAAGCCTTGTTTTTTTCTATTCCGTTCTGCTGTTACAACTACAATTTTGAAGAATATATAAGAAACCAGAAGTTGTTCAGTGATCTCAGTATTTGTTGCTCTAAGTAATTTTGTTAGTTTTTCTGTTAATAGTTTTGTATCCTTCCTGCCCATGTGGGTGCTGGACATTAAACAATTAGTATATAGATAGTAGTATGTATTTATCAATTGAAATTGGTCTGAGTTTTGCCAGTGCTACTGGAGCCTGTGCAGTGAATGATAGGATTGCAGGCTTGTATCTCTCATAGGTGCCAGTTGCTCTCTCCCACACACCATGATATCCTCTGGGGCAATTCAAATATTTTTATTTGCTATGATTTCAGTTTTTTCTTAACTTATTTTCATGCCATAATCATTGAGAAGAGTTGTTGAGTTGTGTCACCATTGTTCTCTGCTTTTTTCTGAACCAGCCAATGTTGCCATTTCGTCAGCAAATTTGAAGGTAGCATTGTCTCTTCTGCCCATACTAACACTGCCCTTATATTATTGTAGAACATTTGACATGATTGCTTCCAAAGGACGTTTAAATGCATAGGTGATAGAAGGCACCCTTGCCATACACCATGTGTGCAAAGCCAATTGTATATCCCTCCTTTGTACTAAACCATGTTAGGTTCCTTCTGAAGTAGATCAAGGTATGTTTTTATGGAGTTTTCACATAATTCATTTTAGATTTAAACTGGTGTACTTTTACATTGCAGCTGTAAAGGTTTCATGACAAATTCTTTTGAAGGCCTTTTTGAAACTAATAAACACAAGAGTGGGTCTGTTGTTTGTTCTAGACCTTTTCCTTTTAAGGCTCAGAAGTTGAATATCTGTTGGTTGGTTTATCTCATTTCTCAAAACCCTGCTTGGGACTTCAGTCTGTTAGAGATTCTTCTCGAAAGTATGTTGCTGGGCTGTTGATGAGACTGATAGTTCAGTAGTTGTTGTTTACGACTGCCTTTCTTTGGTGGTATTGTAGGGGATTGTGCCCAGAAATCGACCCTTTACTAAGGAACAACCAAAACGGATTTAAACCTGGGAGAACAACGAGCAGTCAAATATTAGCACTAAGGCGTATCATAGAAGGTGTAAAAAACAAAAACGTACCAGCAATAATAACATTTATCGACTTCAAAAAGGCATTTGACACAATCCACAGAGAAAAGTTAATGAAAATCTTAAAAGCCTACGGAATTCCAACCCAAATTGTTAGAGCCATCGAAATTATGTATACAGATACAACAGCTAAAGTCATGTCACCAGATGGAGAAACTGAACTTTTCGATATACAGGCTGGTGTACTACAAGGCGACACATTGGCGCCTTATTTATTTATAATAGCCCTCGACTATGCAATGAGAAAAGCGCTAGATGGAAAGGAGGAAGCACTTGGATTCCGTCTAAAGAAAANCAACATTTGAAGTAGTTGATGATTTTACGTATTTAGGCTCACTTGTCAGCAGCTCGTTTCAAGATATTAAGCGAAGAATTGCACTCGCCTGGGCAGCACAAAACAAATTAACCAAAATCTGGAAGTCAGGTCTATCAAAATCCTTCAAAATTAAACCTTTTTGCTCTACAGTAGAATAGGTACTATTATATGGCTGCGAAACATGGACGCTTACCAAAAAAAGAAATTGAATGGCTGCTATACAAGAATGCTAAGATCAGCTCTTGGATATAGCTGGAAAGATCACATCCGTAATGAAGATCTTTACGGTGACCTTCAAAAAGTAACCGGCAAAATCAGAACTAGAAGGTTGAGACTAGTAGGACATCTTGAGAGACATCCTGAAGAAGTGGTACACAATTTGGCATTTTGGTTACCAACACAGGGAAAGATAAATAGAGGGGCTCCAACAACAACAGCTGTACAACTGCTGGAGAAGGATACGGGACTGACGGTCGAAGAGATGGGAAATCAAATGATGGACAGGGATATTTGGCGGATTATGGTAGGTCGAGGCACTTTGGCCTCGACCTAGATAAATAGATAGATAGTGCCCACTACTTTGGTAAATTCCCCATTCCCCACACTCTTGTTGAATATGTTAGGTAACATCTTTGTCATATCTTCACCACCCCCACCAACCCCCCTTCGCATGGATGATCAAGCTACAATATGAAACACGCAAAGAAACTTTAATTTCTTTATGCCTCTTAAAGCTTTTACTTCCATTTACCTGACGATTTAGTGTTCTGTTGGGTTTCCAGGACTGTTACTATTAGGAGTAACTAGGTCTTGGACATTATCTCTTTCACGTTGGTTGCACAGGTTTCTTGTTTTTTTTCACCAGAGTTATGCTGTTATTACGTTATATGACACATGTTAAGCATTTGATTAGTTGGTAGGCGGTTTTGCTGCCGTTCGTGCTCAGGCTGTCATTTATGTGTTTTCAACCATGTATCCACTTTTGTTTTGTAGCTTTTTCTTTCTTTATTTATTTCGTTCTTTCTTTCTTTACTTTGGTCTCTATTTTTCTGTAAATGCGATCTCTGTCTCCATAATAGGAATGCCCCTCTTTGGTGTATTATCAACTATTTTCTGAATGTGGTTGATATCGAGAAGTAGGCGTAGTGTTGAATGGTGATGCTATCAAGCTTAGGGTATCTATTCCGGAGATGTGAGTGAAACCCAAGACATTTTGTATATTCGTCCACAAGAAACAATATATTCATGTTTATCATATCTATCACCTAAATAAAACACATTCCCATAATATGTTGTTGCTCCTCCATAACCTTTTCATCGCGCTTGCTGATGCGTAAAAGACTCCAGTTGTACCTATTCGTTTCGTAGTACAATTCAATTAGTTTTTTGGGATCGTGTAGGGCTTCCTCCTTTCAAGTTTCTAAAACGAAGCAATTTCTCAATCGTACATCTACCTTTGTTTTTTTATCAGGAGCAAATTTTCTACAGCCATTCTGGTAGAAGTAGCAGATGCAGCCCTTGTTCTCTCCATTAACAACCGATCCAGTATGGTATTTGGATTTGTTTTCCTAGGCATCACAAAGATGCCTCGGACAAGACAGCTTTATCCATCTCCGAGCCGCTAGACAAAACTGTATGGCTCTTCTGACAGATAAGCCCGTATACCCAGTTTTTAATACTCTTAATAAAGCTTGGTTCCATATAAGAGCAAATGATATATCTCTGCTATATTGCTGATATATTGCTGTTGGAACTTCAAACCTTGGTCTTGCTGTATATGACAAGTGTTTTCATGGAATTGAATAAAGTAAGAACTCTCTTGCCCTGATAAGATCTCTCATCGTAAGGTGCTTTAGTGCGTCCCTAAGGTGAGAGTGAACTTCGTAGTCGCACATCAATGCGATTAATGCGTTAATGTGTGTGTTCCTTTCGGAGACATGGGGCAGGGTGGATATGACATCAGTCATGACAAAAGCAACAAGGGCTCGAGTGACTGGTGTGATATCAAAACTAGTTCTCAACATCCTCACTCGAGAGGAGTCGCAGACTAGACTGCTCCGGGCAGAGACCCGTATAACCTCCTTGGATAAGGAAAACTGTGATTCCAAAACAGGCAGATGGAGCTCTTGAGCGTGCATCTAGCACTACTAAGGGAAGAAACCCCGACAGATAATTACGACTAGGCACAAATATTTTATTACCAACTTGCATCCATTTTGTGATTTCAGTTGCAGCATAGAAAGCAAATTTGCTTAAGATTTGATGAAACCTCCCTAATCAGCCTGGCGAAATTTTTTCCTTACGATTATGTGGTTTGTTAACAAGATTAAAAGCAGTTACATTATCCTCTACAGTGACAAAAACGGGATCGGAATATCTAAAAGAGGTTAGAGAGAAAACTGTACATTGATCAGGAACGGAAGTTGAATCAATTAATCAATCAATCTGGGTGTCGTCCCAGAATTGTGCCGTGGGCGGCAGCCATAACAGCCTTCCCTTGGGGGTTCTTCAGACCCTGAGTGAGCATAGTGGGTCTCCAACAAGTTGCTCTTTCTAACCATGCCCAGTACAGTGTTCTTTGTCGTCTTCCCCTTCATCTTTTTCCTTCCACACGGCCAGTCAGCACAACCTCTCCAAACCTCTCCTTCCTCATCCCATGCCCTACAAACCATATCTGCCTGTTCAAGGTCGTCTGTAATAAACACCTATTAGTTCCTGGTTTACGCAGAACATCCGCATTGGTTATTCTGTCTTTCCATGATACCCTCAACATTCTCCTTAGAAACCACATTTCCACTGCTCGATTCCTGTCATGCAGACTTTTAGTAATAGTGAAACTCTCGCAGCCATATAGTGGAGTTGACCAAATGTAGCATTTAAGTACCCTAGTTCTAGTTTCGATTGTCACACTACTTGACCGTAGAACCTTCTCCAACTTTTTGAAGTTTGTTTTTGCAATGCCAATTCTTCTCTTTATTTCCACCTCTGATCTAGTGTCTGCTGAAACCAAACTACCCAAATAAACAAACTGTTCAACTTTCTCCAGTTCTTGGTCCTTAATCAGTATCTTACATCTCGTCTGCTTCTGTTTTGAAAATACTATCACAAATGACTTCTTTCTGTTTATCTCCCAATTTTTCTTCTCGCTTTCTTCTACCACTGTATCCACAATATATTGTAGTTTTTCTTCACTGTCTGCTATCAACGCTGTGTCATCTGATGTTGTTAACATTTATTCCACCAATAGATATTCCTTCCATGTCCTTAATGTTTCGCATTATCATTTCCGTATAAAGTGAGAACAGGTTAGGAGATAGTATACAACCTTGTCACACTCCCCTCCTTATTTCGAAATACTCACTAACTTCGGCATTGAGTCTCACAACTGCCTTTTGTTCCCAGTATAAGTTTTTCAACAGCTCAATATCCTGTCAATCCAGATCTAATGCTTCCAGGATTTAAAACAAAGACTGATGGCTAACTCGATCAAAGGCTTTCACATACTCAATGAAATAAACATGTACTTCCTTTTGCATACTAACCAAGTTAAAAGGAGATGATAAACAGGTTCTTCTGAATTTTAATCAGGCAGTCTTGTTGAAATATTAAAAAGCTGTACAAAATTATGAGCAAGAGGACAGGTGTAAGTAATTTCTCTAGCTCTGTCAGTCCTGTTAGAATATGCCAATCAGATCATATGGCCAAAGACAAAGATGTCAGTAGTGTGATATTTGTCCATAGCCTTATCAATGAAGTCTGATACTGTCTCAATACCTGAGGAAGAATCAGAAGAGGTAGATCGATAAAAAATAGGTAACAAGTAGGATAAAGAAGAAGAACTCTAAAACACATAAAAATCATATAGTTAAATTCAAAATATCATGCTCTGACAGCTGGCAGAAAAGGTCGAACAAAAATAGGAAGATCATAAAGATAATTTGCAGAGTCTACTTGGAACAAAGTTAAATAGCCGTCAATATTAAATTCATTATTACCAACACTGTCATTAAGACTTGCCTTACAAAGCGCAAGAATATCGTTTATCTGTTATAAGAGGCATACAACTGAGCAAGTATGTGTTTTCGGAAAGAGAATTCGGGACAGATAGGAAAGCAAATAGATAAAGAGGTTTTAAAAGTACAAAGAAAAATGCTTGATTTCGGTGGGAGAAGGGAAAAAACCAGAAAAAGACACCGAAATACACATAGACCTTTTTGTCTCCGTCTAAAAAGTTCAATTAACTTAATTAACTTACGAAATAATTTCTTAAGGAATTGAGCAAGACCAATGACCAGGCATACATTAAGAGCAACATCGGTGAAAATGCCCGTAGAAACAGAATAACTTAAAGTATCATTTTCATTTTCATCAACTTGCTCAAATTCATTTGTTTCTCAGTACTCTTACGGAAAGTTCTGGCAAGAAGGTTTTGGTTTGTGTCATAAATTCTTTAAATTTTACCCTATTTGGCAATTTTACCATTAAACTGAAATTAACATTTCATCAAATCATTTGTAACAAACTCTAAAAAGGTGTGGAGGATAACATAAAGCAAATACACCTTGCTATTTCACTTTAACTTTCAGTTTAAATTTTTTGTACTGACTCCAAAATCTTTATGAAGTTTAACAAATTTCGGTTACCATCTATGGCTACAGCATTGTTCAAGACTACTGATTCCAAGAGATGAAGTAGCTTCTTAACAACAGACATGAGATTGTCACTTTTACATGATTCATGCACTAAATAACTTGCAACTGGCTAGTCGCAGTTCAAAAATACGTCTAATCATGAGGCCCAAGGCAGACGTGACAACAAAAAATGGGTGGCATTGGCATAATTTTAAAAGTCTTACTGTGTCCTAAGCTGCAACGTAAAACAAAAGCTTTCTGAGAGAAATTTCATCAAATAACAAAGTTCAAAATCTGCTACGTGAAGGAAGAGCTGTTTTTTCGAACAGATGTGGATACAGTTGTTCCTCGATTTTTCAAACTCCCAAGAGACTGAAAAAATAGTTCGAAATATCGAGGGTTCGAAAAATTGAAGTATTTGGAAAAACAGGTTTGTAAGATGGAGAAAAAACACTTAATCGGGTTTTCAACCTATGTTTGACAAATTTGATTGTATACAAACAGGTAAAATAGTCTGTGATTGTCTTTTGTTTCTTAAATATTATTGATGTAACCAATTCATTAAGTCTGGCAGTGTATCTCCTCATCTGAATATCAATCTCCTCATTTTGAAAGAGCTCATAGTTCTCAACCAACTCCATTGCTTCAAATAAAGCTTTTTTACTTGGTTGAACCATTTCTTCGCTATCATCTTCAATTGTATCAGCGTCTTCGTTGTTGCAATTCCGACTGGTAAACTCTTGAAGAAGTTCGTTGTCACTTGTTAGTGATTGAGTAGAGATTTCCACATTCTCGTTCATATCAACGAAGGCTTTAGGAGTAAAGTTACTTGGGGCCAGATTCGGGTCAATTGCCGTTAATTGCTTTTTTGAAGCAATTAATAATCATTGTGTCAGGCAATGCAGACCATGACTTCTCGAGCATAACCATAGCATCCAAAATGGTGATTTTTGGCATTTCTTTTTTGGAGTCGACTGCGTTGATATACTTACGGATCTCATTTGTTCGGTATTTAGCTTTCCACGATCGTATAACCCCTTGGTCCATTGGCTGTGTGATGGGGGTCGTATTTGGCGGTAAAAAGATGAAATCTATGGCCATCAAATTCAGCACTTCTGGGTGTGCGGGGCAATTATCCACAATAAACGAAACTTTACGATTCTCGGCCAGAAATTTTCGATCGAGCTGTTTGATCCAATCTGTGAAGATCTCTGAATCCATCCAACTTTTTGTCTGTGCCTTGTAGATTCACGATTTTAAAACATCGTGGTTTATTGCTTTTTCTAATGACAAGCAAAGGAAGTTTTTCACCTGTAGAACTGGCTTCAGTCATTCCGGTGAGTCTATCTTTACTGTGTTTACCACCAGTATACTTTTCACCTTTTAACTCCAAAGTTTTATTGGGTAACGGCTGGAAAAAAAGGCCAAACTCATCAGCGTTTAGGTCATACCTTGACAGGATCATTGGTAAATGAGTTTCTTTCCAGTGCGCAGTCATCTCTGGCGTGCATGATTTAGCTTCACCTGACACTATTTTAAACGTGACTTTATTTCTCTCTTTCCACTTGTCAACCCATCCATTCGATGCTTTGACGTCGGTTACACCAAGCGCTTTCGCGAAATCAATTGCTTTTACCTGAAGGACTAATCACCTCACCGGTATGTTATTCGATCTTGCGGACATAAACCATTTGAAAACAGCTTTGTCTAAGTTCTCATATTTCCCTGATTTTATATTTTTTGCTTTTCAAGCTTGTCCTTCCAGATGAAAAGGCAGACATTATCTTATTCTTATTTGCAGGTAAAAACCATGTAGAAATAGTGTTTCTTGGCACACCATACGTTTGAGCAACTAATGATTTGGAGTGCCCACTTCCGATTTCTTTCAACGCCTTAAACTTGTCTTCTATGGATATTCTTTTTTTCTGCTGCGATGTAGACATGTTTTTTTGCAAATACATTCACTACATTCATTCATACATTGTACATTTAAATGTATTTGAAACATACAAATTTTTAAACTTCCGATTTTTTTGGTAGATTGTTCGAAAATTGAAATGACATCACAAAATTAAAGCAGAAAAAGATTTAATGTTGAGCGTTCGAAAATTGAAATGACAATACAAAATTTGAAGCAAAAGCAGATTTAGTAACCGTACGTTTCAGACGGTATTGATATAGATTTTTCGTTATTTCAAGGAGAGTTACCCATTTGAATCGTCCAGCAACATGAAGTTAGCTCCTTTGTGATGGGATATCATGTCTTCCGCAATTCATGGATTCCGTTTGTTGGAGAAGTTTTGTCATGCAGAATAGAGCCAAACAATATTGTGGACAAGGATGCAGTAGCTGTTATCATTAATGATGAAGTTGTTGTACACTTGATGAAAGGGACAAGTGGAAAGTTTGCAAAAACTATATTCTTTTTCCTGAGGACAGGTACAATTAACACTGCATCTGTGGAAATTACTGGGAAAGCCGTCAACGAAGCCAACGGAATGGGATTGCAAGTCCCATGTAAAATTACATTTACTGGTTGTAAACCTGTTTTAGATAAGTTAAAAGATATTTTACAGAACGTACAATAAAATTTCTCACTTTAAATAAGACATATTTTCTTATTGTCTGTTTAATTTCGTAAAAGTTTGAAAAACCGAGGTTATTTAGTGGGAGGGACTAAAAAAATGGTTCGACAAATCTAGGAATTCGAAAAATCGAAGTTCGAAATCCGGTCGTAATTTATGAGAGCTTCTTAAGGCAAACCCAAGGAAGTAAGGATAAAATTCGAAAAATCGAGGAATTCGAATAATCGTGTGTTCGGAAAATCGAGGTACAACTGTATATTATTAAACCCTGTATTGGTGGCTAATTCTGACACTATTGAAGCAAGTGTTCTTTAGGAAGGTAGACTAGATTATTTTATTTGAGGTTTGTATCTTTTATCACTCATGTGGTCTAGACTCAGTGCCCATGGTTGTCATGTCTTTTTCCTTTTGCTTTTTTATTATACAACGTATCTTCAAACAATTCAAAAGCTTTCTGAATTCTTTCTTCCTTCCTCCATATTAAAGATGTTAAGAAATATTTCCCTCAACTTTTTTCACACTTTTTTCTTGGAGTAGTAAGAGTCAGTGTAGAGATTTGACAGGCCTGGGTAACATTGCCAGTTACTTCAACAGCTGCTGTGACATCCGCTGAGTTGTTATGAAAGTCACGAAAAATAGTAGAAAATGACCACTTTAAGTCAAATTTATCTACAGCACGATTGTAGTTATATGTTTGTAACCTTAAAATCAGAACAAAAAACCTTTTTAAATCAATTCTAAATAGCAATGTACTTTTAAATATATATGTTTTCAAATTCTTTTTCGTCATCAGTCAGTAAAAGTATAAGGCCAAGCCCTTAGAAGAAAAAATAATAATGTAATCTGACCAAATCAAAGGCAAAATTCGTGTTTCTACATCTTATCATCACTCAGGAAAAGGAAAATATAGTAAACATCGTCCATAAACTTTCGACCATACTGTCAAAAAGATCTAACACTATTTTCAAAATGTTTTCAAAGAAGAATATAACCTGGATAAAAAAAAATTTCGTCACCTCAATCTTGTCTCAATGTCAATGAAAAAAAGAGAAATCTGTCAAAAAAGATCTAGCACTATTTCAAAAGTGTTTTTGAAAAAGAATATAATCTTGATAAAAAATTTTTATCGTCACCTCAATCTTGTCTCAATGTCAATAAAAAAAGAGAAATATGTTTCACTACGATATGAGGGAACTCTGAAAATGACATCTATTATTAGTTGGAAACGGACTGGGAGTATGGTCGTCAAATATGCGACTAAATATAAAAAAATTAGCGACAAACACCATATTTAAGTCTCACGTGGAAAAGCTTAACGCAAATAAAATGTTTTACCGTTGTTGAAAGGCAGGCTTGATTTTATCGATCTCTGTGTGTGTGTGTGTGTGTGTGTAAGCTGCTGGAGGTAGATTTGAAGACCAACCCGGCGAGTTCGATCCGGCCTCATAAAACGGGAAACAAACCTCCCCTCACCGCCAAAAGGCAGATCGGTTTGGAAAGAAACCAGAAACAAAAAACTTTCACTTACCACCAGGGGCGGCACAAGTTCAAAAAAATTCTCCAAATCGACGACGAACCAGATTCGAAATCACATGAACGACGAGATCGATTTCTTCCATGGTACGGAAGAAACAGCTTGAAATGAAGGCTATTCGTTACCAACCAGTCAGGATAACCTAGCTAATCAGTATCCAGGCGTCACCACGTGGAGGTTGCCTTCTTGGACGATCTGTATTACTAGTGTGCTGTATATTCATTATCTTGTGCTGTAATTCAGCACATACTATTAGTATATGTAATTACAAAGAATAGCTTTAGGTAGTTTAAAGGAGTGCCTGAAATGTATCATCGTGTACTATGAGAGTAATGGGATGGCCTAGTCGTGCAAAGAAAAAAGGATTGGAAAAAAATAGAGGATTCCATTTCTTGAAAAGAAGCTAGAGAGGACATTAATAAGAAATTGGCTACCTGACGCTTATTTGGACATTTCAGTAGAAGATAAACCAGTAGGATCATTAAACGGAATTCCATATAAACGATATTTGGATGTGCAAAACATGTAATACTTACAGGGTTTTTTACTGAGAAGTCCAACTAGCTTCCTTGTTTACACTGAAATTGTATAATGTTATGGTCTGGTCTACACTCACTACCATTCATCCAATACATTGAATAAAAAAATGTTAATAATTGTATCCTTTGCAAGTCAGAGCTACGTCTATTCGCTTACTTTCTCCATTATTTTTGTGACACAAAAGGCCTTTAATCAAAACTAAACATTAGTGTAGTATTCACAAATATAAGACTACAACAAATACCTGAGATCAGCCTATTAAAATGTCATGTGTAGCCAGTTTCGTTTTATGGATGTGATACATGGACACTTGGTAAAGACATAAAGAAAAGAAAAGAATAAGCGTAAATGTGTTTTAGAAAAGAATGTTAATAATACCATTGAGTGACAGAGTTAGATACGAGAAAGTTTCGAAAAGAGCGGTAGTTAAGAGGAAATTGCTGAACGAAGATAAGAAAGATCAATGCAGCTTCTTTGGCATAAAATGAAATAAGAAGGAATGGTAGAATTGGTCTTGAAGGGTAAGACTAAAAATAAAAGAAGCTAAGAGAAATGATTACAACAGTAACTGCTTCATTGTGAAGGAAGTAAAAAATCGGCGGAAATTTTGAACTATGATTGTAAACATTCTCGTGTAACAGGAGAGCTAGAAAAAGAAGAATGTAAGTATAATGTTTTTAGCCGTGACTGTCAAAGGTGTTCTTAAAGTAAAGGCATGAAATACTTATACTGTTAACGTAGGTTGCATTCCAGAGTATCCGGATCCATTTTCTTTTGAATTTCTGCTTATCCTACATAATTTTGGTATTTTTTGCCAAAGAATCACTCTTTGGAGTATCTTTTAGACTTTGATCCGAGTTCTAAGTTAGGTTTTCCAAACAGAAGATATTTAAACCAATACCATGTTGTGTTGTGTTAAGACATTTTTATATACATGCTTAGTAGAGGTACCACACGCTGTAGCAAATTTTCCTTTCAAGCTAGTTTTTACCTCCGACGGCAAAAGACTAGATTGTGGAACTCTTTCGCATTTGGATGCTTCCTCTATCATATGACTTGAATGTTTTAAAGTCGAAGGTAAGATCTTATCTTGTGACTTAACCTTTCTTCTGTCCTCCCATTACTATTCCATACAGTTAGTGACTTGATACCTGTGTGACTCAACAACGAAAAAGTTTTAAGCTTCAGTACTTTGCTGTTCCATGCTTTTTATCTGTACACTTTGTTTATAATAACCAAGAAAATTACTTTTAGCCTACTGTTCTAACCGTTTTCACAAATTTGAAACTCAAATTGTTTTTTGCTGAATTCTTATTTCTTCATTGTCATTTAATTCAAACGCCCACAAGCTATCAATTAATGTGGTTTTACTTTCAAACAAATAGAGATAAGTCAATGAGTACTTTACAGTAATTCAATTATAAATCTTCTAAAATCTTGTTTAAAATGACATGTCGTTTTCCATTAGAATAAATGTGAATTCTTCAGTTTAATCTATATTCCAATTAATGCATATAATATAATAATGATTAATAATATTAAATAATAATTATTGCAGAAAATATTTATGCCAATTAATGCACCTTTCATTTACACAAAGGTTTCAAATTTTCTTGTTATTGATATTGCCAATAAAAAGATCATGTCAACATAGATGGTTCGTATGACTTTTGTGACTTGCGACAACAAAGCCAGTTAGGTGGAGACATTTTATATCAAACCTTTTTTATAAAAATAAATTATCTTTATCTTTTATTGACAGAGCTATTTCTAACCCAAAATCCCAAGCTATCAATGGAATCTTGAAACACCGTAACAAACGTTCCACTTGTGATGAAAATGCAATTTTTGCACCAACAAATACCGAACGTTAATCCTTTATGTTGACCTCTAATCAAGAGTTACCTTCCAGTTCTAGCAAGCAAGTTAGTAGATCGTTGCATCCACGTGTAGTTTTCAAATTTTCTTATTACTGATGTTGGCTTTAAAACAGATCGTGTGACCTTAGATGGTTCGAAATCACTTTGTTGATTATGACAGCAAGGGAGATCAAGAGAAAAATGTGCTTTATTAACATACTATTTCATTAAAATAAATTATATGTACCTTTTATTGACAGAGTAATGGCTCCTAAAGAAATTCTTATTGCTGAAATTGGTACTAAAAAGATTGTGCCAGCATAGGTGAGTCAAGAAATTCCCTCGGCTTGATTACGAGATCTCTGCAAACACTGTAACTTGGTTTCTATCCAAAACTTAAAATCTGAAGGAAAATTTTGAGGATGAAAGGGGGGACTTGTGTCCTAAAAACGAATTTTAAAACTGGAAAAAATACATTTGAGATGTTCGAAAAACATAAAAAATTGTCAATACTATCGGTTTTGTCAATACTCACAAAGTAATCAATCTGCAAGGGAGACCCAGACCCTCTTTTTCACCGTTAATCTCTTATTGTTATCCTGGAGTCGCTTCAATATTCACAACAAAATGCACAAAGTTCATTTGAAGAAGAAGTTAACTGCGAGTTTAAAGACATTACACAGTGTAACAGAAAAACAAAAATATCTTGTTCCAAGCACCAAACCGATTTTTTCATGTTCTTCTTGATGCAAAAGTGGGAAAAAACGCAATTTTTTTTTTAAAAGTTTGCTTTTGAAGAAATATGAGGCAAATTACGTAATCAAGGAAAAGCGCCATCTGTACTTAGAATATTTCAAGGTTTATTGTTAAAATTTTATAAATAATACCATTTATCGTCATCAAATTAGCGTCAAAGTCACTATTTACAAGGGAAATTTGTGTTCTGAAAGAGAGAGATTGATTTAATACTGTTTATTTGCTGTAGTAAACAGAGAAACGGCACTATTTGTTTACTTGACACCAAACAGAGAAATGGCACTAAATGTTCACTTTACACCTCAAACAAACAACAAATCAAATTGGGAGCAAAAGATGCCGAACCTTTTTTAAGCGCAATGGCATTAAGTTGCAATCATATGTTGCACCTGTGAGGCATATTGAAACAAAGAATATTTGCTTTGAAGTAAAGAGTAAAACTAACAACCGGCAAGCTCCCTATCATATCGCTAAAAGTCATGGCGTCGCGCAGTTGCAATTATTTTGCTGATTCTTTTTGCTACATTTGTTGAATTTTCATACCCACCAGGGCGAATAAGTTCCCTTTGGATATATCAAAACGCGTCTGCGTTGCCTATAAGGCTTATTTTGGAATTGCTGTTGGAGATCAGGACAAAATTTGGGCTCCACACTTCTGCTGTTGACACTACAAGAAGACACTTGAAGGTTAGTCTTGGTTATCCCATTAATGTCCAAAAGAGATGCATGGTATTCTCGTTTACAGAAAACTTACTTAATGGTCAAAAGACAGTATTACACAGCTAAAGCCTTTGAATATTATGAACACTACCTATCTCTAAAATCCTACACGTAAAAGCTCTATGGAATTGGTATCAAATAATGAAAGTTGCAGGATTTACAATTAGGGCTGTTGGTAAAGGACCTATGTGCATTGTATGTTGATCAGCAAGAACTTGTACCAGAATATAGTACGACTGGTATATGGATTTATAAATAGAACCCTATTTCATTGTTTTAATTTCTGTTTTAGGTTGGTACAGAGGAGAGAGACGATCCATGATGTTCGCCATTCCCCGAATATGGAGAGAGCCTGTTAACCACCATGACGACTGCTACTTTTGTATGGTTGATCCATCAATGCGACGCTCAGGCAAGAAGGCCAGAATTGTGGAATATCCTAATATTCACAGCTCTGTTGCTCCAGTACCACACTCTGTAGATCTACCAGTACCTGAACCACCATCGGGGAATGTCGACGTGGAACCTTCATCTTCCTCTAGTAGCAGTGAATCCTCAGATACATCTTTTGCAGGAGATCGAAGAGAAAGACAGCCACATTATCCGAATAAAAAGACCTGAATGACTTGATTAGAGATCTCCGTCTTACTAAATCCGATGGAGAGCTGCTAATATTGAGATTGAAGCAGTGGAACCTCCTTGATGAAAATGTTACAGTATCCAGTCAACGCAAACGACACCAGACATTTTCAACATTCTTTACGGCTAAGGACGACCTGTGCTACTGCAATGATGTTCGTGGTTTATTTCAAGAGATAGGAATTCATTGCATTCCCAATGAATGGAGACTCTTCATTGACAGTTCTTCTAATAACTTAAAGGCAGTACTTCTTCATAATGGAAATGTTCATCCTTCCATTCCCTTGGCGCATGCTGCTGATATGAAGGAAGACTACAGTAAATGTGAAAACAATGCTTAATATGATTAAGTATAAAGAATACTCTTGGTTTGTTATTAGAGATTTCAAGATGATAGGATTTCTAATGAGCTTACAAGGTGGATTTACAAAATACCCTTGCTATCTCTGTTACTGGGACTGTAGGGACACAGACCATCACGATCAAAAGCGGAAATGGGATACTCGAAGAGATTTCAAAGTTAGTGAGATGAACGTAAAACAAGAGCAGTTAATTGATCCTTCAAGAATTTTGATGCCTCCACTTCACATCAGGCTGGGGCTAATCAAACAGTTTGTTAAAGCCTTGAATAAAGAGGCCGAAGCCTTTCGCTATTTGATAGACTTCTTCCCACAATTTTTGGCAGCAAAAGTTAGCGCGGGTGTTTTCAATGGGCCCCAAATAAAGAAGATACTACAGTCTATAGAGTCTATAGAGCTTCTGGATTTGAAAGAAAAAGCAGCTTGGCAAAGTTTCAGAGCAGTTGCTGAAAATTTCTTGGGAAATAAGAAGGCTGAAAACTACAGAGAACTGGTCGAGCTCCTTATTGAAAACTACAGAAAAATTGGCTGCCGAATGTCTTTGAAAAAACTCCATGTTCTGCATTCGCACATTGATAAATTCGAGCAAAACATGGGTGACTATTCGGAAGAGCAAGGAGAGAGGTTTCATCATGACCTAAAAGGTTATGAGTCTACTTATATTGGGAAGTATTCTGAAGACTTTCTTGCTGACTATTTCTGGAGTTTGGTACGTGAAAGTGACATTCAACACGCAAGAAAGTCTCGCAAGACAATCCATTATTAGTACTTTTATACAAATACAAAAACTTTATGCAGCTAATGAATATTCCAGTTTTTTGCAATATGCTCTATTTTACATTTATTTTTAACTGAAGCTAGTACTTTCACGCTATTAACATATTCCCATGACATACTTTGATAACTATGTGTTTTTATAATTTTAGATGAAGTTAGACAATCATGTTGCCAGCTAATTTACTCAGATTTATAAATTCTATTGATTTTCTTCATACAAATCTGCCTTTTAGTGTAAAATATTAATATTTTAACACTAACTAAGTTCGCTAACACTTATTTTTATCCGCTGGAGAACATTTCTATCACCGTAAAAACCAGAGTGTACATTAGTGTTAATAAATGTCTTACAAAATGGCTTCCTTGTCTCAAAACAGCGATTTTTTCCACCAAAAATGGTGAAAATCCAAAAATTACGATATTTTTTTCAAACGCAAACTTTTTCACTTAAGTAAACTGTTTTCTTAGGTTTTCCAGCATGGCGAATCAGAAAATAACACTTTGAATCTTGGAACAAAAATGCTGTTAGACGGTGTTATCAAAGAAAATGACATACAAAATGTGTCTGAAATTCCATGGAGAGTCCAAGCAAAATGTTTTAAATCAATTTTGGATAGTTATGTTAAACTCATTCTAAAAAACTAATTGAAATGGATTTGAAATCCAGGATCTTCAGGATGAAAATGCAAATACTGCAATTTCTGCTTTTTTTCTGCCTTAGCATTGGACATTGGCTTTTTTCACATACTTATCTAAAACCTTATATCCCATTCTTATTCAAACTCCTATTACTTATCTAAAACCCTATATCCCAGGCTTGTCAGCTTACAACAGTCACTAGGCAGCCGGTTTGTAAGTACAAGAAACAAAGAATTGTTTATTGTGACGTTTAAAACTATAAAAAACTCAAAATGTCACTTTTTATTACAGAAGAAGTTATGATGAAGAAATAAATCCCCTCGAATTACTTTATTCTTTACTACTTAGCAACATCCTTACCTCCACACTACTGTCACGAAATCAATATGATAAAGTTCTTAGTATAAACCGAGATCTTTCAAAACATCTTTAACCATATTAAAGGAAAATGCTTTGAAGATATTTTAAACCAAGTGAAAAATCTGTCTCTTCTTCAACGTTCTTTGATTCCTAACAAAATTACTATGTGTAAGTTGATTTGAGTGACTCCAACAAAAAATTTGAAAGCGGATGTATTCTTTTTTATATCAAGGAGATTAAAAGCATGGATTCACACACACAACAGCTCAATGATGAGGACAAGGAAAGACAAGGACGAGATGTACGAAGAAGATTTGGAGTGTTGTAAATTGAAATAACCTGCTACAGAAGCATAGTATTGTTAGAAGCCAAGCTTACTCTTTGAAGCCCTGAAGAACCAAAACACAGAGGAATCTGTTCATTTACGTTAAGCAAAAAAGATATGTTTCTGGTCTCATATTGAAAGACATGCCCAGACTGATTGCCCAAGTTTCATGAACAAGACAGTAGATGAAAGATGGAAATTCAAAAAAATCAATATCCTTTCTGCTAGCCCAAACAGGAGAACTCCAGTTAAGACTGTCGATTAAAAATTGTATTTTCTTATGACACGAATGAAAAAAGCGAGAAAAATACTTTCTCATTAATAAAAACAATTGTTTCTCATTCGGAAGGAATTTTATGTCAAGGATCCCCGACTCAGAGGCAAGCCATTTAGTGCGAGCCTTACTGTGGTTGAAGAGCAGATGATACAAAGACATAGATGTAAAGTTATTTTTGAGATAGTTCCATTCCAACTCTATAGAACATAACATACAATTAATGCCTGGTTAGCTAATTTATAGATGTCCCTATGCAGAAACGTTGAAAAGAGAAAAACTTTAAGGTTTCTGACACTGGAATAATTTCAATGTTATCTACAACCCAGGACCAAGTGACATTTTACTTGACGTGGACAGCTCCCATCTGGAAGTGAGAGAAACAAGAGTTACAGACCAAAGGATTTCAGATCAAGACCCGCTCCCCTTTGAATGTGCCAATTATTTCATCTTCCTTTTCTTTTACTCTATCATCACCAGGAAGCATTGCGTTTTATGCTTAAATATAAGATTTATCAGATGAGTCAAAGGATCTGCAAGAGCTTCAGCAGCATCTTTCAAGAGTCTGGGAGACAGATTATCTGGGACAGCTGTCCTTAAAATTATTAAGATTGCGAAAAGTTTTTGCTTTAGTTACTGGTCGAAAATTAAAGCTATGACGCATTTGGACAATATCGCTGCTACTTGGGCATTTGAATTGATTAGGTAATAATTAACACAGCTTTGCAGCCTGTGATCCGAAAACTCACAGGAGGTTGCAAATGTCCCTTTTATTATCTATCAATCACCCAGAAATTCAAATTCCCTACAACTTGATGGGGACCTTTCTTTCATAAGATACACCTGTTTGACAGCCTTCCAAGAGTTTTTCAGATCCTTTGCATTTTCACTTATCAAGCTCCGATGATATTTGGCTTTAGATTTTCTGATTAGACTAT
Source organism: Morbakka virulenta (assembly GCA_003991215.1). Taxonomy (NCBI): domain Eukaryota; kingdom Metazoa; phylum Cnidaria; class Cubozoa; order Carybdeida; family Carukiidae; genus Morbakka; species Morbakka virulenta. Next base: position 1,686,268 of record RDPX01000165.1, on the reverse strand, counting down.
TAACTTTGTTTCTTGTGTTCTCAGAGAACGATTTTAGTGCTCTTTCAAATAATCCTAGCTCAAGTCCCCAAGCAACACAGTTTCGTTCCCTCCAATGCCTACATTTTGCAGCATAGACTCAAACTTTCTCTCAAAATCATTAAGAAGAGATATGATGACGTATCCGGAGGGCGCTAGATATTTCCAACAAGAAGACTAATAGATTTGTCAACAATAATTTCAAGCCATACGCATTCGATATCTGGGCATTCTAAATCCTGGCTTGTTATCCATTTAAGTGAGTTGCTTATATAAGCAACAACACCGCCACCCCTTCCACGTTTACGGTCATTTCTTTGGGTAATAAAACCATCAATTTGTATTTTTTTGTCAGCATTTCCTGGCAAATCCATGCTTTCGTCAGCTACAAGATGACTCTCACTTATTCTCATGACATGAATCTTATCACCACCCGGTCTTGACAAAAACCTTTCGAGATTGTATTTACGGGAAATAAATACACATAAATTTTGATGTAACAACTTGATGACACGAGAACGGGTAAAATCTTCCAAATTGCTTTTTTCTGTGGAAGATGGACCAGGATTCAAAGCTATATCATCACTAAGCAACAAAACCATTGTCAGTAAGTATTTAAGAAGCTTACAATGATAACTATGATTTCGTTTTGCTTTTTTTCTGTCATCACGACTATATAGTCCCTTTAACATAGATTCCCAAAGGACCACATGCACATAAAAGTTGCATCTTTCATTACTCAAAGTTGGTATCATATCGATATGGAAAAGATTTCTGGGATCCTCATTCAATCGAAGAAGGCTTGGTAAATAGAACTTGTTTAAAGCTTGCACTGTTTACAATGAACAAAACAAATACAAATACAGCACTCCAAACAACTGTCACCACCATCCTCAGTTTGTCACCTGTATACTATAGATATACTAGTGGTATATTTAATGCTCCTAAAGTGGATTAAAAATTATGGTGTAGTCAATCGTAAATGTACCTAATGCCTCTAAAATACCCCAGGCCAAACGTAAGTGAAGTTGAGATTGTTTTGATAATTCCACAGGGAAAAACTCGCAGATATGCTAAAACAAATATTAAGTGTGTTTACAAGAAATCATAGAACGTCCGACCGAGTAATAATCACACTGAACTGGATAACATAATCCATAAAACTAGAAATAAAAACAAATTGTTGTCCTTCAAAATAATTCTTAGTCAACCTGAGCACTTTTCCGGAAAATAATGATCTTTGTATTTGGTCTAGTATATGTTTTCAAAGCTAAATTTTTCATAGCATTGGTCCATTCGTCAAAAACGACCTTGATGCAGAGGTGACATGTATTTTTGCATTATGAACTAAATGTAATTGTCCTAAACGAATATGCATCCGTATAAATATGCTCCTTCATAGCATAACATTGTGTTGTAAGGTTTTAAATGTATCCCGTTTGAAATTTCCAGCGACAAAGGGTTTTTCTATAGTACTATCTTTGTGAGAGCATTCTTTGTTCATGACAACGGCGATTCTAAAAATCCTCTCAAAACTCCAGGGTCTCCTCCATTGGAAATTGAACAATCCTTACCATCATTTTGTACCTGGGAAGCCACCAGATTAAATTCAAATACACGTATAATAAAAAAATCAGTTCATGTTGAATTTATCCATTATGGAGTCTTTTTATAACATATATTCCATGTGTATACGCAATGTCAAATGTGAACAGCACTATGCTACGTTCACTAGTTTATACACTTAAATTGCGCATGAAACCAAAGTCTGGTCTACATATATGAATAAAGATTTTTAATTAATAATGATTGATGTACTTTACTTAGATCTAAGGCTAAGATAAATGTGCTACAGGCAAAAAAAACCATTGCAGAAACGGGTCACACAAATCTGCTCTGGGATTTTTTTTAGGTTTGCATTAAATCTGGTCTCTCAAAATACAAAACTACAATAATGTGCCACTTTTATAAAAATGGCAAGGATGGTCAGGATTCTTCTTAACGTATCACCAAAATATTCATCCAGTGTTCATGCAGCTTTGTTCATATCAGTCATTTTCAATCTACAGTAGCTGGATTACCAAAGAAGCTATGCTGCTGGCCCTTAGAGCACCTTTCTGGTGGGACTACTTCATTATTGATTCCATATTCATTTACTCTATTTTCACCATGACTAATAATTGACATTTGCACTTTTTCAAAGATAGCGTTTTTAGGCTGCCCCACCATCGCTGTTTTTACTGTGACACTATCACTAAGACGGTTACCAACCAAGGATTAAAACCCCTTTTGTCCATTAGACAGACTTATCTCCGCCGAGCGCCAACCAGTTACTTCATAGTCTCCGGAGGAGCTAACAGGTACTACACCTTGCTCAAAGGTGACCTGGAGGTAGTTGTGGCAAAGGATAACCTCACTCGCCCACGTCGGAACTCCACAACCGAGTACAGTTTAATGCTAATACCCAGGACAACTTCTAATATAATAATAATAATAATAATAATAGTAATAATTATAATAATAATAACAATAATAATAACAATAATAATAATAATAATAATAGTAGTAGTAGTAGTAGTAGTAGTAGTAGTTGTAGTAGTAGTTGTAAAGGCGCGTGGGCACCAAATACTAGGTGGCAACTATCGCCGTAAATCCAGTTCCTTCGCAGTAAGGTTAAAATGCACTCTATGTCAAATGAAAACAAGAAAAATATCATACTTCCCAGTAGATAATGACGACGAAGGAGGAGAGCCAGGTAATGTTGAGGTTTTGGATGGAAATACTGAGGATGTAGAAGAGAACGCTGAAGATGTGGTGGTAAATGAGGAAGCTGATTGGGATGGAGCTGTGGTTAAGGATACAGAAATACTAGATATGAAGAACGCTATTAAGGAACTGACTTAAGTGAAGCATACTCCTATTCCTGAAGGGGTGGGGGAGTCTTTATTAAAATTAAATTTGCCACATCCTCAGTTTGTCTGATGAACTAGCCATGCCACAATTTTTGTTTCCAGTTGGTTTTCCTTTCTTGTCTGTTCCTCTTCTTAAACTCATTTTCCCTTTCATCATCCTTATTCTCAGCATCACATCTAGCTGCAACTAAAAGTTTCTTCTTGCTGTCTTCGACATATCATTTTAGGTCAGTTATGGAGAGATTAACAGTAGCTTCAATGCCCATTAGTCCTCTTCCATTTTCTTTTTTTCTCCCTGGGTGGAGCCCCTTGTACATAGTTAAGAGCTTCTTTGATATTCGATCCATATCTTAAAGATCTTCTAGTGATTCATTACCGCATGTCAGTTCAATACTCCAATCTTTCATTGTCTTTTCTAGAAACTGCACTAAAGTACTGTTTATTTCCAGGATACGCAAAAACTCCAATATCCAGATATGTGGCACCAGTTCAAATGCTTTGCTATAGTCAATCCATTCCATTGCTAAGCTCTTTTTCCTCATTCTAACTTGAGTATTATCCTGTCTATATACAATTTATCTGCTGTTTTCCTGCTCTTTCTTACGATCAAACTTCATTAGAAATTAATCCTGTTAGTAACTTACATTAAAGAGGTAAGCATGTGATGGGTCAATAGTTACTTGCATTTTCCCCCTTTGACTTGTGTTTTTGTAACAGAACAGTTCGCTCTTTGTCATCCACGCTGGTGTCTTTCCTTCAAAGCATGCAGTAATGAATTTCTCTGAATATTTATAAATTGTAAAGTTTTGAAGCCTGACCCTTGTACACCATCAAATCTAGACTCCTTACAGTTTAGTGCTTTTTCAGTAATCTTCTATATTTTCTCTTCCGTGAGATTCACTTATTGTTGTCTTGGTCCAGCATTTATCTTCGTTTTAAAGTGTTATAAAGACGCTTTGTCCTTATTGTGTTAGACCACTGTACTCTGTATGTCTAGTCAGAACTGCCTTGCTTCATCTGCATGCACCACTTCACTTTCATATTGCTAGCCTTAACTGCTTTCTTGTCAAATTGGACATTCACTCGACCTAGGTCTCGTTTTAACTCTTTTACTTGCCCTTCAAGCCTACGTTGCCACCACGTTTCTTTTCTTTTCTCTTTTTTTTTCTTTTCATATCAAGCATTTCTATTACCATTACAGCTCTAAAATTATTCAGATCATTAGTCTCAGTTATGTTACTCACCTTAATCTTGCTCATAACATCGTCCACCCTCTCCATTGCTGCACACAGCTTTCTTTTCTCAACGGCCTCTCAGTGATGTCTATCTGTTCCTTTCCCCCTTACCTATCTCATTTATTTGTTCAATCAAATTCTCCTTTTCATCAATAGTTTCTTCATAAAGTGAGAAATAGCCATTCCTATCAGCATTCCCATGATCAATGTCTGAACCAGATCAACAACGTTTTCAGTTCTATTCTCATGTCTGATTCCCTGTTACAGCTGTCCATACGATGCATCTTCGATCGATCGTTTTATTTCTTAAAGCTCCAGATTCGACAACTGCTGCTCTTTTGTGATTTGACTCTTCGGGGCTAGTAATCTTTGTTCAGTAACAGGGCACATATTGCTACTAATCCACACTCCATACATTCTATTCCTGTGGCAATTACGGCTTAGCTCACTGCTATAAATCGCACTCCATAACAACTTTTTTTTTCATCCTGTAACCATTTGCCGTCTGATCCTCAAGTATCTTGATGATGACCGAGTTCATGGTCCTGGGCCATGAAAGACCTCCCGAGCGAGAGACTTTTCCCAGTAGTTCCACTTTTATTCACCCCGCTGTTTGCTGTACTTTGATAATCCATTCTGCACTCTTTCGAGGTTAGTGAGCTTTAGGTTACACTACCACTGGTAACGTTTGTTACAGCATCAGTAGGGGGTTGCCTGCCAGGGCTAAAGAGCCCCCTTCCCATAAGACAGACTAAACCCGGCCGGATACCAACCAGGTACTTTAAGGTTTCGGGGTAGGGTGACAGGTGTTACACCTTGCGCAAGGTTTGCCTGGAAGTAGTTATGGGGAAGAGTAACCTCGTTCGCCTACGTCAAAACTCCACAACTGAATGCAATTTTTGTCAATACCAAGGTTTTATTATTATTATTATTATTATTATTATTATTATCTTCTTTAAGCTTATGCTCTGGCTGATCTTATTACCGTGATAATCTTACTAGGCGGGTCATTACAAATGGCCAAGAGCTAGCAAGGGGCCTTCTCCTTCATTACATCTCCAATACTTTCCTTAAGATTCTGGCCGTTCCTAGTAAGGCAGCTTTTTGCACACCTGCAATATATGTATTGTATGTATGTATTGTGTTGTTTCTTCTTTCTTCCCACACATTCTACAAGTAGAATTGTTGTCACTTTTATCAATTCTACACTTGATACACTTTGTTCTAAAAGCCTGCTCTTTGGCGGCACATACAATAGCCTCCGTTTCACTTTTAAGGTCACTTTTGGATAACCAATACCACATTATCTCTTTGTCAACATTTTCAGTACAATCTCTAATCAACTGCCTATACATCTGCTTTTCCATCCATTTTTGCTTAAGCTCTTCAGAGTTTTGCTTTTTGAATTCTTTGCTGGTAATCGTGTCTTCAGTAACAATCGTTCCGGACCAACTCACACCTTTCATGAGATTTTCTTCTGATTTCAAAACCTAATAACCCAAACTATTTTCTTTCCCTCTGACTACAAACTCCACCTTGCTCAGCCTTCTTTATCCTTCTTTCCTCTTCAAATACAACCTGTCAACATCACTCTTAGGGTGTAATGCTTCGTAGGTTGTCATCGTTTTCCTAGTCTTTGTGTCTATCCTTTTCAATTCACTTTGTTTCCAATCTATTATTCCAGCACCATATCTAAAAATCGCTACTGCCATGTGTTGATTGCTGTAATTTTGTTCCGCCCATTACGTTTTGATTTCAGAATCAATCTTAGCCTCCTTTTGTACTCCTTTATTGTTTTCTTCTTCATCTCTTTTTCTTTGATTTTATCAAGTTCTACCACTCCGAGGCAGGTATATCCGTTCTGTTCAACTTCCTTCATAATTTCACCATTTGGGAGTTCTATTACATCACACTTAACTATTTTCTCCCTCTCCAATTCTAGCATACCACAATTTCGAATTCCAAATTCCATCCCAATATCTGTGCTGAATGCATGTACAGTCTGCAAAAGTGAATCAATCTGTTCTTCACTCTTACCGTACAATTTAAGTTCATCCATGAAGAGCAAGTGATTTATACTAAATTCTTTTTTTCCCCAGTCATAACCTGCCCTCAATTTCCTTAGAACCCACGACATTGGCATCATACTTAATACAAAGAGTAACTGCGATACGCTCCCTCCTTGAAAGATACCTCTGTTGACTATTACATCCCTAAGATTTTCTCCATTCGACGTTAATGATAGTTTCCACTGACTCATGCTTGTCTCTAAAAAGCTTCTCACATTCTCTGCAATACCAAACATTTCCATCCACTCGAAAATCCAGCTATGGGGGACAAAATCATAAGCTTTCTTATAAACCACCCACGCCATAGCCAAATTTGTGTGTCTTTTCCTGCAATCTTTTAAGACCGTTTTGTCTATCAACAATTGGTCTTTCCCTCCTCTACTCTTACGTCTACAATATTTTTGTTCTTCCGTCAACAGATCTTCCTCCTCAAAGTACTTATACATTTCTTCACCTATCACGCTAGTCTATAATTTCCACTTTAGCGGTAGACATGTTATTGGGTGATAATTGTCTACTGCATTACCTTTTGCTGGATATTTCTGACATAAAACCGTACGGCCATAAGTCATCCACTCAGGCCAATTGCAAACTCCTGTAACAATCTCATTCAATTGCTCAGCTATTCTTTCATGGAGGTTGCTAAAGACTTTTAACATAGAATCCCTGGACATTATCTGTCCCTGGAGCTTTCCAATTTGGCATTTTTCTTAACTGCTTTTTGACTTTGTCTACAGTTATATTCAATTCATTTTGCAGTTGCTGATCTTCATTCATATCTGCTTTAACTCGTTCAGCCAATGGGCTTCCTTGTTGTGTTGTTTTTTAACACTCCAAATATCACCCCAAAACTTTCTGCTTTCCTCAGAATCGGGTACGTCTGTTGACCTGGAACCACCTCCATTCAACTCTGTCTACATCTTTTTCTGATCAACATTAAACATCCTATTCTGTCTAAATTGTGTTATTCTTTGTTCGTATCTTTTGATCTTAGCATTTTTTGCAAGAAGCCTTTCTTTGAGTTCACCCTACACTTTTCTTTTAGATCTTTAAGTTTTCGTTTCCTCTTTACTCCTAGCTCCCCTTTCGATTGTCTATCAAGCAAGTTAATATCATGCTTTAGCTATTTAATGTCTCCTTCGATTCTGCGCTTCCACTTTGGTTATTATTATTATTATTATTATTATTATTATTATCGAGTGGTTACACACCATCTATCTATTGGTGGATGGGTGAAAAAACCGCATTCAGCGCCCAGCAACAAGCC
>RDPX01000165.1:1615959-1647488 GCA_003991215.1 Morbakka virulenta | reverse complement strand
GGAAAAGAGCAATTCGGTTTTGTTCAAGACGCAACCACAAGAAACGCTATCTTCATTATGAGAATGATGTCAGAACCCGCCATACAGATGCAGCGGAACATTTATCTTTGCTTTACAGACTACTCTAAAGAGTTCGATAAAGTCAGACACGAAGACCTATTTGAGATGTTACAGGAGCTGGACATTGATGGAAAAGATGGAATCAGGAATTTATACTGGGAACAAACAGCAGGAGTGAGAATAGAAAACGAAGTTGGAAAGTACTGTAAAATACAAAGAGGAGTGAGACAGGGTTGTGTTTTTTTCGCCAGATCTTTTTAACCTATATAGTGAAAAGACCCTTAGACCGATAAACGACGCGGGTGGATTTAAAATCTGTGGCAATAAGACCACCAACATCCGGTATGCCGACGATACGACGCTGATTGCAGAATCTCCAGTGAAACTGCAACGGCTCCTGGACTTTGTTGTTGAAGAGAGTAGGAAGAAATGTCTTAGCATTAACCGCAAGAAGACTTTTTGTATGACCGTCAGGAAAGACAGCATAAACTTAGGATGCCTACTAAAAATAAATGGAGAAAGCATACAACAAGTGAACAAACTTAACAACCTCGGCAGCTTAATCACATCAGACGGAAGAAGCTCGGTTGAAGTAAAGAAAAGAGTCGCTACAGCAAAAGAAGTATTTCAGCGAATGTCAAACATTCTCAAAAGCCGATCGCTAGCAATAAAGACTCGGATAAAAGTTTTAAATTGTTTTGTAGTCCCGGTCCTAACGTATGGCAGTGAAACCTGGACCATAACACCTACACTGAAGAAGAAACTGGAAGCGACTGAAATGTGGTTTCTACGACGCATGTTAAGAGTACCTTGGACAGATCATATCACAAATGAAGAGGTCCTGAGGAGGGCAGGATGCCAAAGGAAACTTCTGTTCAACATACGGAAACGTCAGCTGTTATTTTTGGGACATGTGATAAGGAAAGAAAAACTGGAGGAGCTGGTGTTGACAGGGAAGGTAGACGGGAAAAGAGGAAGAGGAAGACCAAGGATAACATACATGTCAAGTATCGCATCATGGACGAGACAAAGCGAGGTGAAAATGTTGAGAAAAGCGAAGAATAGAGATTTGTGGAGAAGCATGATCGCCAACGTTCCCCGAGGACAAGATACCTAAGGAGGGGGAGTTTATTTTCTGTAAATCGGGACAAGATTTCATAATCAGGACAAGACTCATTAACCTGGACTTCTGAACAGTTTTACTGTAATTGAAATGGTTGCCAACTTTATGACACACTTCACAGCTTTGAAAACTGGGTAACCAAACGTACCTCTGAAGAGAAGAGGTTATTTCGGCAAAAGTAACAAGAAGAGAATCAAAGCACAGACACAGAGACCATATCTGATGCTCTCCTTCAATAAATGTGGTTTGCTTAACCCTTTAGCTAATGAGCGTAAATTTTGATCGGGAAGAAATCATGTTACTTTGCAAGTTGTCGTAAAAGTAAGCAAAAATTTATAGTATGGATCCTAAAATAAAAGCCAATCTACGTACGTTCTTCCTTCTGTCTTCCTTCCCCTGTTACAGTTGATTTTCTCTCAAGGCTTTCTCACTAATCCGCTTTCGGCCTTCCTCTGGGTCTAGTCCAGCCTCTTGGTGTCCACTCTGTGCATTTCTCTGCCCATTTGGTCACATGTCCAACCCATTGTTACGTCATTCTTTCGGCTCTCTCTACTGCGTCTTCAACTTACATGTTTTCTCTGATGGATTTGCTCCAACACATTGTTGTAATAAAGCATTATTATTTCCCTTTTTCACTTTATCATGTCTCAAGCCTACAAACTACAAACTGGTTTTGATAAGTGGAACGATGACAAAACAAAAACTCTTACATAGCTTACATGTTGATTTACTACTGTGTGAACGTCTGGTGATACTGCTTAATTAAATTTTTTTCAAATTGACGTTTTATCATTTTTGCAGGACATCAAATATTTTTCTTTTTTGAGGATTAAGAATTTTTCTCACTCATGAAAAACACAATGGAATCAAATCTAATTCTACAATCTGTTTGCAAGGCTGCGATAACTAAATAGCTATTTTCCCTGACACTTTTGGAATTCGTACACATCTACATATATATATATATATATATATATATATATATATATATATATATATATATGTATAAATACAAACATAAGGTAAAGCACGAAAAATAAGAACTATTAGTTGCAATCGTAGTTCTCATTTTCGTGTTTTACCTTTTTGATACGAATACACAAAATTACAGATATATATATATATATATATATATATATATATATATATATATATATATATATGTGTGTGTGTGTGTGTGTATGTTATACCAGTATCGAAGTAATTGTTAGCTATCGACAGTGCTAATAATATAAGAATATTAGAGCTTTCATATGGTGGACGACAAAAAAATCAACAAAACTAAGTTTAGAACTGCCAGTTTCATGTTTTCACAATCGTCAGCTAAACAAATCGTTAGCTGATGATTGTGAAAACATGAATCTGACAGTTCTAAACTCAGTTCTAAAATTTTTTTGTGTCGTTCGCTGCATACGTTATACAGCGAACGACCATATATATATATATATATATATAACATACTGTGTCTGCTTTATGCACAAACCAGTATTTATGGGCTAAAACGAGTTCTTGAGCCAATAAAAAAGATGGCTTGGACTTACACAATTAAGAAACAAATCCATCAATAGAAAATACCAAGACATTGTCAACGGTAAATGGTTAGGTCATTGTTTTTATTCACTTTGATATATTGTTCATTTGTAATTTATTTGGTGATCATTAATTGTTATAACATATCTAACTGTTACCTATATGGCTTTTAAAGTACTTCATTTGCATTTCTATGTTGTTGAGTTAACAACCTTGTAATATACATATTTGCCCTCAACTTTACCTTCATTTCATAATTTTTGGGGTAGATAGACAGCTGTATGTTTTTCTTCTCTATTATTCTCTAATACAGGTAGTATTTCATTTACAGTAGTTATACTTATTTCTAAAAAGTTCATTGATCCCCACTCTGATGAAAGTGATCACGTTTATCGCTTAAAATAGCTGGTACCAATACTAAAGCTTATAGCCTGCCCAAATGAAGGTCATGCAAATGACACCAAGATCAAGTTACAATGGCGTTGGTATGCTCATTGCTTTTTAATACATTTGGAAGATATCCAACAAAGATTAAACAGTTGGCTTTAATAACAACGAAATACTTGGAATAAACACAAATGTGCAGTAGTTTCATGTACAAGTCAAGTACATCTGAGATATGGGCAATGAAGCAACAGAAATATTGGGGTAGCATCAATTTATTTAGGTTTCGTTTCAGCAAAAATGAAAGAATGACGACAACGAAAGAACATTACAAAGAGCTTTGATAGATCAATATCAGTTTTTATGTTAAATAAAACAATGATATCGTAGACGTGGAACAAAGTCCAAAATGTATTGCATAAATTTTTTGGTTTAAAGCTTTAATATGACTTGAATTAAAAAAAAACAAAACCTCACTTAACAGACTGCAAGTCTGCATCAAGATAGGTTCCAAACAATCTTTCTGTTTTATTCAAAACTACCAAGTCATTTGCAACCGCAAAGTTCTCTCTACGGACTGCAAGCACAGCCAAGACATTTTGGGATTTTTGTGTCATTGTTGAGAGAAATCAAGCCTTCAGTCTTCTCATTGTAGAGAAAAAACCCTCACCAGTGGCATTAGTGACATTAGTGACATTAGTTGTATTAGTGGTATTAGTGGCACTAGTGGTATTAGTGGCACTAGTGGCATTAGTGGCATTAGTGGCATTAGTGGCATTAGTGGCATAAGTGACATTAGTGGTAATAGTGAAATTAGTTGCATTACTGACATTAGTGACATTAGTGGTATTAGCAACATTAGTGGCATTAGTGGCTTAGTGGCTGGATTCACCAACATTAACACAATCGTTTACTATTTCATTCGTCAACACTCGACTTGGCTCACCTGTAAGTGCTACCTGATGATAAATTTAATCAAAATCTTGTATCTTTTTATCTTTTAGGTAGTGTTAAAATTCAAACAACTAGGCTGATAAATGATTTTTGTTTATGTCATTACAGTAGCTTTTTTGGAATTTAGACTGTCCATCTTGAAATCCTTGCCTTGCCTTGCACAGCTTTCAATAAAAGAATTCCCAGTGATTTTCATATTGTAAATTGAGTTTAATCTCTCCGAGATTATTATATTAATTTCCATCGTCGTAAAATATGGTCGTCTGTAGTTATTCTCTGGTAAATAAAGATGATATCCCTTGGTGTATATCTCTTATTGATGATATCCGTTGCATTGTTAATCTGCCACCCAATTAGTGGAGTGAATACAGTTTTCACCTGCGTGTTGTTTTTTTTCAAGTTTAATAGAAACATTAAAAATTTTTGCGTTGTTGACCAACTCATCCTGATGGTAAGCGTGCTTTGGTTTTACAAACAACATCTTCTTCGTCGTCACAGCGTTAGACGGTAAATATGACCCAGGTATTTCAGATATTGACTTTTAACGATGGTAAATCTTTCTTTCGAAAAAATTTAGCTTCACTTATTTCATTGGGTAAGATGCTTTTCTTTTCATCACTAGACTAGAAAATTTTTGGAAGATAACCTCGGTGCGCATTGAACTGATTGCCTTCTTCAATGTTTAAGTTGGTATCTGTTTTTGTAAGGTTTTGATAGATTGCCTTGATGATAAACACCCGGTGTCCCGCAGAGAGAGTACATAAAAAATAACAAAATTCCAACCTTTGTGCCTGAATTTGGTGCATTCGTTTTTGCCATAGTATGTATTGGAGGCATTAAAACTCACAAAACCCTTTGGCTTGGAATTCCCTGTCTTGCTTTCTGACGTGAGTTGTGGAGAAGTGAAAATCTCAGGGCTTTTACGGTTTTTTGTTTACACTGAGTAAATACTGTTTATCTTTTAACTGCACTGTGGATGAATCACAGAAAGTTGATTGTTGCTTTTAGACGAACTTTTACGGAATCACATGAAGTTGAGGCTGGCCTTCAGTTGGAGTTTTGTCAAAGCTATAGTCAGTAGCTACTGACCTTGAAAATAAGTATGGCATTACTGAAAGATAAAAAGGAAGTATTAGTAAGCCCAAAAAGAAAAAAGGAGCAAGCACAGATTACAAGGCTTTGAAAGTGAGTCTGCAATAGGGTTAAATAGAGTGGACAATGGTAAAGCATTGTCCTAACACTCACCCCCAAACCAGGAATAGTATGGAAAGTTGACGCATTTTTTCTTTAAATGATCCTAGTCGAAGAAGAAAAGTTTTAATAAAAACCCCAAATATTTCTAGCGGATAAAGCATCTTTTGTGCATTATTGTGGCTACTGTTATGTACCCTGGCACTTAGACCTGGGTGCAATGACCTTCAGAAATGTTTCAGTCAAAAGTTAAGGTAGTGCAGATATTATCATCAGAAGGAAAGAGAAGATACAAAATACATCAACAGTATCTTAAATGCTAATAATAGATTCTACCTTCGATATTCACAAAACACACAATGGCAAAATTGATTCCACACCTTTACTTTTATTAAAAAACCAACTATGTAAGTGTGATACAACTGGAAATCCTCAGCTGCGTAAAACATCACAGGATTTCTTCAGGAAGTCGTGTTTTGAGGTGATTTATCAAATTGTCCTACTCTCCCCTACAGTTCCGAACGGTAGTGTATGACCTAAATATCATTGATCATATTTCTCAATCACAAATGTCTTGCATAAGATGTTGTACTATATACTAGGCTTAAAACCAACAAGCTTGCCGTCTATAAGACATGCAGCCGTTAAATTACAAAACAGAGACAAAAGTAAAAAAGTATTAAAAGCTCATCGTTATATTTTCGTCTTGAAACTAAAAAGTAACTCAGGTAATGCTAGAGGCTTCGACCAGAAAATAAGCCAAAAAATTAAGTAGATCGTCTATTGTCTATATTTTTAAGACGATTAAAAGTTAAAACTTTAATGGATATAGAGGCAATCAACATATTTCAGTTTCCTATTTCAATATATGAGAATATTATTGCATAATGTTAAAAAAAGTTTGGATTGTCAATTAAAAAAGCCTTCCATACTCAACAATGCTATATTTTACGCAATTTCTTTAATAATGAAGACTTTTTCTATGAGCCTCGTGTTTCTTAGTGGTCAGGTCAACTTGAAACGCCATTGATTTTTAAACGTTTCTTAATATTTCCGATATAGTATAACTAACGATATTGTTAACGGCGAACTTCGTGTAGGTCAGGGACAAGAATGCCCCACACTGTGTCTAATCAATTCAGTTCTGTCAGATTATAGTCAAAATGCAATTTTTCCCATCAGTCTTCACACTTACTCTGTCTGTCACCATGGACGACGTTTTCTTGGAAAATATTTCTTGCGTCGCTTCTTGCCCAACCGTGTTTGGCCAAGTCTAATAGTGCCACAACCCCTCCATTCAGCCTTCCTCATGATAGGTGGACTTCAAAGGTTTTTTTAACGTAATAGCCTAAACTCACTTTAAAACTTAAATTCTCTTTAAAGATCATTTACATTTCTTCGAATAAAAATCTGTTTTACCCATCATCAAATAAAGCTTAATTTGTTTTATATTTTCTTTTATTATTTTTTTACTCATCTTCTGCAATTCATAATTGAACATGTTTGTTGGCTGTTGTAGTCTAAATGTTTAAAATAAATGATGTAACTCCGTTATGAAAAAAGAATGTAACATGGTTAAAAATTTCTTCTTCTTTATCTTTCGGCTGCTCTCTGTTAGGGGTCCCCACAGTGGATCATACACCTCCATTTGCTGCGGTCAGCAGCACCTCCCCTTCTCACTCACACCCCCCTCATATCCTCTTTTATAACATGGTTCGAATAAATACTGTAAAAGCTTTTAATAACATTGATAAACCTTTAAGGTGATAAAAACCCTTTTTAATATCCATTTCTCTAAAATTTGGAAGTAACATACAATGATGCCAAGATACCACAGAGCAGAGCAGAGGAAAAAAATAGCAACCCTGCAGCCATAACATTTAACATGAAGATCCAAAATCAATCTTATATTTAAATATTACACTATGTATATTTGCGATAACAATTAGAGTTGATCCTAACAAAAAATATTTAAAATAACAATAAAACATCAACAAATGCAAGAAGAGGCAAATTACACCAGAGAGAATGTCTTTTTATCTACAATTTATCGGGTTTACACTCTCCAGAAAATTAAAATGTTTCATGTTGTAAGCAGGACAGAGCAGGAAAACGTGTTCGGTATCCTCAGTGCCATCATTTATAGGGCACAAACAAATTAAAATCTCGTTTAAATTATGCTTGAATGTGTGAAAATACATGTGGTTGGGTATAACATAAATTTTTATGAGACTTGATAAATTATTTCAATCATGAATTATGTAGATCAGTTTTGGAGCAGGACGAATTAGAGCAAGTAATTTTTTCTTAACTACAATGGACTATGATATTGTAATTGCAAGTTCAAATTTTTCCCATTTCGAAAAAAAATCAAGAAAAAAACTTGATTTAGATCTCTCTGTTTTGGCCTACCGTATATCGTCTACAAATCCTGGTTCCTGATATAAGATTTATTATTTCTTGTAAAAACTGTAGTCAAATTAAATAAAGGAACAATGTGTCTTCTTCATCGTCTGAAGCCAAGAGATTCCCCCAAAAATATATCATAAACTTTTCAATGTGATGTGCCTTTCCAAGCGCCAGCTACTGCTAGCTGGACAGAGTATTAGCCGGTTCAAGTTTTTTAGTGGCATTTTCTAAGTTGTGTGCTAAATCACAGTATTTTGTGGAATGTGATATAACATGTCACTACAGCCAAGGTGCCGTCATGTATGCAGATTCTACGTTTCTTTAAGTGTATGGTACGACAATTGTTTGCACAGGTATGTCAACATTCCTGTTTCTTGTCTACAGTCAAAAATGAATGATTGAATACAAACAGCTAAGTATAACTTGGCATCAAATATGGTAACAAATTATCTGTATTTTTGGACTCTTATTAGTGGAAAACTGTTTAAAAAGATTAGAAGAGGACTCGTTGGAATTTTTTTGTCAAATAGTTCACCTAGCCTGATTGCTTGGTTGAGTTAGAATTTAAAGACATTCGTGTTTCCATAGTTTAGTATATGCGTCATATCAACGGCAACTGTACATGGATCATGAACATCGTAAAAAATGACGTGTATATAATTTCATATTGCACTTCAATTAATCTTTTTGCCAATAAGGTGGGCTCTGTCCAGTTCATCTCCAGAAACTGTGACTTCTACTTCCTTAAAGTTCTTATGTTGACGGTGATTGCAGAGTCTCTGTTAGATTCTTTGCCATTGGCGCTGGAAATCCAAAATACATAAGCATGACTTTCTGCGGTACTTCTTCGAGTCATCGAGGTATATTTTAAACTGATAAATGTACCTGAAAGACTTTTTGTTTTCCCTTGAGGGTCAATATTTCTTGCTTCAGAGGGTTTTTTGCATTAGCAAATTTCCTATGTATCATTTTTCTAGCACTATTTTGTAATTTCTCCATCAGAGTATCTATATGATCTTCATTGACAAGGTTTGCAACGGTATCATTAATAATCGTCTTGACAGTATCTGCATCCATGTTTGTATTGGATTATTTTGATGGCATCACGAATTCAAATGGATCTGGTCCAGGCATAAATTGCCAGATGTTAGATAATTTCAGTTGCTAAGCTTGAAATTGAAACTAATTCTGCCTAACATGCACCATGTGCTTACTTGCAGCATTTAGGATTAAAATAGGACATAACAAAAATCCATTTGCTTTGTAAGAATAATATGGATTCCTAGTATTCCATTGCCATTGACAAATAAAATGTTTAATATCTATGTGGACGTCATAAGTTATTGTTGTGTAAGTTCTTCATTTGAAAGAGTAAATACTTTTCACTAATATTTTGTCTTTAAAAACTGAGTTTTAAAGTTGGATCGATGCAAATTGTAATTTAATTGGCAATACTATTTTCTTCACTACATAAGCTATGAGTACTACGTTATTGGGTTAGCAAAAGGTTTAATAGAATCAAATACACTTATTTTTTTGTAGAAATTTATGTTAAGATTTCTCTTTGTTCCTCAAAGTACTCTACTTATTTAGCTAATGTTAGAGAAAGGATAGATACATATAAATATATATATATGTATATTGTATATATATATATATATATATGTGTGTGTGTATCAATTTTCTCCGGTGGGCTCAACATTTGTTTTTGTTTACATGAGTTTATTTATTCAGAATTAGGCAAATCTACAAATAACGAACTGGACCATTTTTCATCGTCCTTTAATTGTCCTGTCTAACCATAGATCCACTTTACAAAAATTTAAGTCTCTTTCAGTAATATGACTAACAAATATTGAATCTTGTTGCATCAGAACAGTTTATGGGATAAAGCCTTCTTTGCCGTTAAATAGCAAAACGTTATATCCGATTTCCCCTTCTAACCAACTTCTCCTCTTTCATTCTAAAAATGTTCATTTTCCAGAGGAGTGTTTTGTTGTTTCCTATTTACATACTCTGATCTATTATCGGCCTTTTGACTTAAGTCAAGTAAAATATTTCTTTCCACTGGACCTGTCGTAGAATTTCACTTCTGTGGGGGGCTATCCTGTCATTCTTAATTCTTGAATAGTCGCTGTCAGCAAGCGAGGAGGAAGTACTTTCTCTAGTTGTAAGACATTGCTTGCTTTTTGCGTCCATTATTTTCTAGTATATATATATATAAAACCTGGGTTAGGCTTTTTATTCTATAACAATTGACACAAAATGGCTTTACTGTTTATTAGGATGGCATCAACTTTTGATTATTCTATAAAAGCTGTAAATTCATCTGTACAACCTATAAATTCACAAAATATCTTTACCTTTTACCACACAAAAGACAACGGCCTGTTAATTCCTCTGTAGATATGCAGTATAAATCTTTCAACTGTAAGTACCAAATTATACCACTGAGGATTTAAACAATATACTACGAAATTCTTTGTTTTGTTTTGCTCTCCTAACAAACTGAATACCATGTGCTAAGAAAATGAGCAAACGTTTTTACCAAGGCACTCTTTGGCTTGTAATAAAGTATAATAACATTCTATTACCATTGCCTTGGTCAATTACAGGACCACATTCCATCTTATTAGCGGCTTTGAGGCTTATTTGATATTTAAGATGTTGGGGGAGGCTGTTCTTGGAAGGCGTTGCTTATTAAAGGAAATCGATATTTCATTATTACTTAGTGATGTTTATCAGGATAGAACGTCGTTTTCCTTCTTTCAGTTTGACGAAGATTAAAAAAAGCCATGTGATCTAACTCTTTTCTTTTAATAAGATCTTTCCTTTTAATAAGCTCTTTTCTTATATTTTTGCGTGTTTTATTATGCTCTGGAGAACTTGTTTCAGATATTAGTTTCGTATGATAAAAGAGAAGACGGCTTCGCTGTCAGCCAACATTGACAAACAACCTAGTGTAACAGCATATGGTAGGCACTTATTGAGAATCATCAGGGCTTGTAATTTTTTACATTCCTTGCGATTTCATTGTAACCCTCCTTTGTTGTCTGTCTAATAACTTTGGCGGAAAAGAGAAAAAGATTTCACCTACCACGATCTTTTCCTATTACATTATAGATATAGTATATAGCGAAACAGTGTGAGTTGGTATATATATCTGTATGTTTGGTACTTCTTTTAATATCTCATGCCAACAGCATGTCTTACTAGAAGAAGTTTAGACAAAGCTAGCTAAATTAGAAAAAAAAAATACCATAAGGAGGACTTCAACCAGTGGGTGAGTGGATAGAACACGCAGAAAGGGTTTTCCAAAGCAACTTTCTTTGGCAAAAGAGGATGGAATAAATTTAAGAATAAAAGTTAATGTTAAAATAGTTGTGATGAAGAGGTCTTTGCTAACCAAGTATTATATTGTGTAGTATCTTTAGTACCTCAGTACTTTGTCCGTTTTACCAAGTATAAGACTTCACTGATAGCAGTTTATGTATTTTGAAAGTATGATACAGCTAAATAAATCGTCCTGTATAAATATTTGATAATGATGATCGTGATAATAATAAAAACAATTAGTATTATCATCATAAATATACTTTGACCCAAGGAACGCTTTGATTCACCAATGTAGGAGGATGGACAGTCCTTACATTGTAGTCTGTAAAGTGCGTTGTTTCTTTCTTCAAGTGGGACTGGGTCCTTTCGTTTTGAGAGAATCTTCCTTAGGGTAGATGTAGTGGAGCATTGAATGTTGTGTTGTCGGAGAGTTCACCTCAGGTGCTCACTGGTATTCTTCACATAAGGCAGACTTATAAGTTTCAAAGGTTCATTATCTTCATGATTAGGTCCAGTGGTTCTGTGTAAGGCTCTCTGGACATTCTTACCATGGCCTCCATTGGATGAAAGAACTCTTTGAAGGTGTCTTTCTTCTTTTCTATGGTCATATGGGTCGGAAATAATGCTTTTTGCTCTTCCAGACAGAGTTGTGATGACACTGTTACGAGCTGAGACTGAATGGTGTGATGCATTATTGAGGTACTGGTCAGTGTGGATTGGTTTCTTGTAGATGGTAAGGGAAATGCTGCAATCTGCTTGCCTCTTTACAAGGGCATCCAGGAAGGGTATTTCTCTTTCTTCTTCTTTCTCTATGGTGAATATGATATTTGAGTGTAGGCTGTTAATGTGTTAAAAGAAATTTTGAAGGTTATCCTTTTTGATGATTGCAGAGATAATATCGACCTGCTTTTCCCAGACAGTTGGCCCTTGGTCTGCTGTTGGTAATGCTGTGGCTTCAAATGCTTGCATGAGTATTTCAACAATCACCGAGGATGTAGTTATTCTCAGCAATGACATCTACACTCTAACCAACCCATGGGAGCTCCTACATCCCCGACAATGTAGTACTCCTTCCTAATGATGACAAAGAATTAGAACAAATGATGTTGTATGTGGTAGTTAGTGGTCACGTTTCCGCGCCACATTTCTTAGATTGACTTAGAATATTGTTAATTATCTTTCTTTTGAGAAAAAGTGATTTTTTTTTGCTATTTCTTAGTATGTCAATATATCCTCCAAAGGTTGCCCAACCTTGCCTATTCGTCTTGCTATTTTCTTCGACTGGTTATTATATGCTCCTATTGCATGCCCCAAGTAAACATATTGCTCTATACTACTCTATTCCTTTCCCTTAATAATATATTCTATTCCCTAAATATATATATATATATATATATATATATTTATATGCAAACTATGAGAAAGGTTTAAAAACAAAATGTAATTTAACAGCAACAGTGATGTGTGCATTGTCAGCGCTTGGAAATGTTGATCTTTTGAAACTTTTGAATATCGCAATTTTAATCGAATTATGAAATTAAACCAAATATTGATTATTGTGACAGCTCTACATCTAATAACCTCATACAAGTAACTGTTCCTATGTGGCTTCATAAAATAAAAGTATTACTTGTGATCTTTTCCATCAAAGTTAAGAAATTATGTCAACATTTGAAGAGACCTGATCTAATTTTAGTCTTCCTTTGAATTGTTCAAATCTTCAAATATATTTGTCAATTTTTTTGATAAAGTTTTTGACTGGTTAGCTGCAGATAAAACTGGTTCTCCAAACTGAGGTTTGGTATACGGCAGCAATCTATTTCATGTCGACCTATCTACTTTCATGTCGAGCGTATGTCACCTTCCAACCAATCACACCCAGCAGTATCATTTCTCCCGATCTTCAATGGTTTTTTTACAAGCACTGCTTTACGATACAAGCCCACAATTTAAGGAACAATCTATGCTTTACTTTGCAGTTTTACATTGGGTAGGAAGAGTGATAATTGAGCCTTTCTATTCATTTTTACAGAGTTGTTATTGCGTGTATTCTTATCGTGCGAGTTTCTTTGGAAGAAGTCCAGAAACCAAGAATAACAGGCGTTGATACATGTACTTTGTGGGCTCAAATGTAAATTTTTCTNCGACCTATCTACTTTCATGTCGAGCGTATGTCACCTTCCAACCAATCACACCCAGCAGTATCATTTCTCCCGATCTTCAATGGTTTTTTTACAAGCACTGCTTTACGATACAAGCCCACAATTTAAGGAACAATCTATGCTTTACTTTGCAGTTTTACATTGGGTAGGAAGAGTGATAATTGAGCCTTTCTATTCATTTTTACAGAGTTGTTATTGCGTGTATTCTTATCGTGCGAGTTTCTTTGGAAGAAGTCCAGAAACCAAGAATAACAGGCGTTGATACATGTACTTTGTGGGCTCAAATGTAAATTTTTCTTTCACGTATTTGATGTATTACTCTTAGTGTTTGAGTTTGGTAAGCCATCTTCTTCTTCTTCTGAGCCATCTCTTGTCCCTCAATTCAACATATCATTTTTATAATTAATACATGATGACATTATTTTATTGAAAGCAAGAAACCGATCTCTGACAATCTATTTCACACACCTAACACCAAATAAATTTTAAAGATTTACCTTGGCATTTCTATTTACTGTAAAAGCTAAATGATATTTGAAGTACAAATTACGCACGCCAGACAAGCAATGGTGCCATTTATGCTCCAATTACTGTAAATTGAAACAGTATGCATACTCCAAAAAATTCTAAGCAGAGAATTAAGTATTAAAAACTCCCAGATTGGTAAGACAAAGGAAATCTAGTTTTCATGACCTTGACGTTCCAGACTGAAGACACTTAATTTAAGCATTGGCTGTAAGACTATTTTTAACCACAACTTTGAAAAAGCTTCGTGTCACAGAGCTGTTGGGATGAAAAGTGGATTGACATGAGTTAACTACTAGAAAATTTAATAAGACCAAAGAAAGATAAACTGGCTTCTATTAAGGAAAGAGGAGCTTACTGATGGCCTTACTTAACTGATACAAGGAAACTATTGAAAGAACATAAAAAGAAAAAGTAAGGAATGAATTGCAGTTACAATTGATTATTGTAATTTAAACCCTTGTCCAGATTCTTCAGCTCATTCTGAACTGCTAGGTAATAAAGGTTTTTCACTTAAAACCAAAGAGTAGAATATTGGCCCTTTGTGGGGTCCCCTAACCTTTTCATACATGGAAAACTACTCTTTGAATATGGCACAATTTCATTGGCGAGTTTTTTTGCGAAATGTTGGAAGGCTTTAATTCTAAAGATTCATACCCTGACTGACCTTTCGTTGAAATCAGATGTGGTAGCAAACCTCATCAATCCTTCCAACTAGCAGAAAGAAAACAAGAAAGCAAGGCAGAGAAAAGACCAAGTCGAGACGGTTTAGACAGAGAAAGAATTGTGTAGCCTAGGGCTTTCCTGCAGCGTTAGGAAAATAGAAGTTCTGAATCCAGGATCAGTCTATTGTAAACTACAAGACATGCCTGTACTTAGTTTGGTTTTACAGCGCAATGGTTAAACGGTATGGCTACTTACAGGTGCACGTGATAGCCGAGTCTAGTTGTGGCACTACTGGCGTTGACCGCTGTCATTCAAATTCTGGTAGACCTTGTAGGGACTCACAGAATTTCTGCAAACCTCCTTAAAACGTAAGGCTGGTATTCTGACTGACCAGAAGCTAGTATGCACATAGCTCTACCTACACCATTCCTTCAACCTGGGAATGCAGTCAGTTTATCATAATATAAAGCCACAAAAGAAAAGGTTGTTATTCACAATTATTTATTTGTGAGTAAACGTCTTTTAATGCATTTGGTAACCTCTTAAAATAATGCGATACGAAAAACAGACAGAAAAAAGGGACGTGTTATTCGCAACCGAAAAGCAACAATTTTAACATAGTGGCACACAATTATTTAATAACTTCCCAAAATCAGAGGCAAGACCCTTGTTTCCACCATAAATATATTTAAAGTCATATAAACATTTTCTTGGTGCAATGTTCCCCATTTTTAGGTTAGTAGGTGAAGAGGAGTTAATATTCCTTTTGTTCCTTTTAAAGATTATTTAAATTATAACATTTTATGTATGTGTGTGTATGTATGTATGTATATATATATATATATATTGTGTAATGTTATACGTTTCTATACTGTCTGGAAAAGTATTTGTTTATAAAAAATTAAGCAAATTGAAGCTAACAATTATTTTCATAGCTTAGAGGTTGGGTAGAGAGCTTCAGCAAAACTAAGAATGTGATTCTAAAACGTAATTTTACTTCAGTATCTCATTCAACATCAGGCATTAAAACAACAGCATACCAACAATCCTTGGTCAATAAAAACTGCCAATGGAAGTTAAGCATTCTTTGATTAGTTTGAGGCAGCTTTATTAAATATGAAAATAAAAATTATTTCGGTTGCATGACCAGTATTAGAGTAAATTTGAAAAGATACATTGGTTAGAGTAGCTTATAAAATTATGTAGAGATTTTTTCTCTTTAATATTTGTTTTGTGTCCTTTGTCAATCTTGTTCGTCGAAAGATAAACTTGAATCACTTTTTGTAATAAGGTTCGAAAGATACCCATTGGTATGGTCCTTCCATAACTTTTCCTTCATTATAATACATCATCCTTATATTAGTGCTTATACTTTTTGGGGATACGCTGGAAACGTATGTAAGAGAGAAGGAGGTTTCGATCAAGGTTAAGACCATGTAACCAGAATGAGCATATTCTGATGAACTTTCCTTTTTGGTCCCAGCTCAGTTTATTGCATCTTGTGTATCTCTTTTCTGCCAATGTCTTCATCTTTTTGAAGTTGCTGTATCTCGTTGTAAATAATATTTCTGTCGTTTTCCCCCGGAGAACTGGACCCTTGGCTTCTGAGTGTTTTCTTTCTTCATATGACTTGAATGATTTTAAGTCTATGTTCAACTAGAATCTTTGACTTAACAATTTTTTTCGGTCTATTTTGTTTCTTTCTTTAACAATTCCATACATCGAGGGCACTCATGTCTTTTATTGTTCTTAACCGAAAAAATAACTACAAAACAATGTTCTTGTTTTCTCGCTTTGCTAATAAATAGCTTTGCTAGAATGAAGGCAAACAACATTTTTTAATTGCTAAAATATTTATTTTTGTCTTGGATTAGATTCTTAAGCTATTTATTGGGACATTTCCTGTTTTATTAACATTCAGTGTAATTTCAAAGACATTTTGTTTTCAGTCAATCACCTAAGCTTCATTAAGTTTAGATCCCATTAAGTGCTGCGGAAGTAATCAAAAGTAATTTTGAAAAGTACCAATTATCTTCATGATTGTAATTTCAAAATAAGCATTGCAATGCCATTAAATTTAACCTCCGGCTAAAGAATTAAATAGGTGATTATTAAAAAAATCTTTCCATTAAAATTTGTATGAAGATGGTAACACCAAGTGTGAATCAACTTCTGTAGTTTTTTTTGTACATAAAGGTCACTGTACTTCGTAGTTTCAGAATTGTTGGTAAAAGAATTATTCATGGATCAAAATCAGTGGCGTCATCACAAGATGGACATATCCATCCCCAGTTTTCTAAGAGGTCGGTTGTCTAATTTGTTCAATTCCGTTAGAAAAAATTGAGGTCGGCGTGGGGAGGGGGTGATTACAATGTTTTTAGGTTTGTTCCTAGATCCCTTCATTATTTATATCTATGATAAAAGTAACTTGAAAGCACGCGCGTCACCAACATTTATTGACATATTTTATTGATTCACAGTAATCCTGTTTGCCCTTGGGTGGGTGGGTGTGTTTGGGGAGGGAGAGATACGCCACAACCCTCATAATTTCCATTTTCAGTTGCAGATAAATAAAGTTTCAAAAATGTGAAGCCTCCTCGGAGCAGTTGATGCAAATGTCGGTTTTATTCACTGGTTCTTGTAATTGTCAATGTCTTCGTTTCGGACAACCACGACAACACTGGCCATACTGAATTACGGCTCATTTTGTGCTCCAATGCTATGAAATCGATAACTGACGAGATATCTCGCCAGAATCCACATGCTTTTGCATTGTGTTGGGATGGGAAAAGGGTGAAGTATTGAGACGGGTAAAGGAAAAGGGAAATGAAATTTGGCAATCTGTCAACCAAAGTATACATAGTAATCTATTTTGTACAAACAATGATATACTGTAATTATGATACATGTATATTATGTAAATGAAATATAATGCGTGCTATATTACTTTATTAAGAAACCAATTGTAACAAGTGCTAATTGCAAAAAACATCAATGTAAATCGAGCAGTGACAATTCAAAAACACTCAAATGGCTTGTAATATCTGCAAAAGTTCGCAAAAAAACTGTCTTATTCTCAACAACTTGATAATACTTTTTTATAAAGAAAAATAAGCAATAAGCCTAGAATTTCTTATTTTTGATCCTGCTTTGCACCCTGTTCTCTGAATATTTTGAAATACTTCTGCGAGTTAATTAAATTTTGGGGACTTTGAAACTAGATTTCTTTTAAATCGTTTCTCATAAAAATAAGGCTAGATTTTAAGAAAACCTTACCTTGTATAACCAGATTGATCAGCCTATTCTCAGGTCATTTTCATATTTTAATGCAATCAACGATCAAAAAAGGAATTCATATTCTTTGTATTTTTTCAACTGTGAGAATGTATTTCCCCTTCTGTACATTTTCACAACAATGAAAACATATCTTTGTATCTTATATATATATATATATATATATATATATATATACATATTAGCTACCCTAATTAGTTACCCTGAAGAATAATTTGCGTTGGACCATTTTGTCTACTGTTTATCAAGCTTGGTGGACATCGATTTTCTTCAAAGCACGCATTTCGTGAACATGAACATGCTACGGGGAAAAGGGCTTTTCTAGCATTTTGAAGCGGGTGACCAGAAAGCCTTGATATAAGGAACTCAGTTCCCTCAACTTGGTTTACTCTGTACAAGATTCCAATATGAGCACCCCTCAAGAAATAACCTTGCTCCGCCGCTGTTATGCACATGAAATGAAAGTTAGTGGACTTTGCCCTAAGACAAAAGAATTTTATGCTTATGATTATATCATATGATGACCGACTGATCACAAGGCATTTAACCTTGACTTGCGATCACCAGGAGTTATCCAAAATGGCACAGAAATTAAGTTATCCCAATACGCTGATGATACTACCTTAACAATATTTTCCCAATCACTGCCATATGCGTGGCAGTCGCTTTCAATTTATCAAAAAGCAACTGGGGCAAAAATCAATACGAAAAAATCCCAAGGACTATTCCTAGGGGCAAATAAACTTAGAACAGACTCACCTCTGAACCTTAAATGGAGCAATAATTGCATGAAAATACTTGGAATATTTCTTGGTCCTTATACCAACAATGNCAATTTCCCTGTACTAGGGTCTTTCTCTAGCCACCAATATGTTACTGACAAATTTATTAATATTTTACATGAAGAAAGCCTTGTGTCCATTTGGGCAAGCCGAGGAATAAAGTTAACAAGCAACAAATGTGTTTCACCTAAAAGAATTTTGATCAACAAATTAAAACAAAAAGCAAGAAATATTTTCTCCCTTTATAAAAGTAATAAAAATCTTGATTCCCTCCAAAGTCATAATTGGTTGTCACAAATAGCCAAAATACAGGAAGGAAAGTTAGTTTATAATTTTTAGATACTTACAATTTTATGTATTAGCTTCTTAATTAAAATTTAGACATGTAAATTGATTTTTATTAATAGAATTACAAATGTAATTAGGTAATTAGCTGCAATTATTCATATGTAATTAATTTCTTTTTTAACCTTTTTTTTGAACCTTTTGAACTTTTTTGAACTTTTTAACATGTATATATTTATTTTGAGAAGGCTGCTGGCACAGGCCAGAGTCTAATAAAAAATTTAAAAAAATCCAAAGTTTGCTTACTATTTACCTTTCATTTATATAAATGTATGACAGAGATATTAACATTTTGAGTTCAAATACTTAACTCGCAAAGACACGCAGTGTAGCAGGACACGGTGTTGGGGCGCACTTCGTTCTCCCTGGTTTGGCTCATTTGAAAATAATGGAATTTACACAACTCAAGCCTTTTATATTCTAACAAGCTAAAGTTCAAGGGATTAACATGGTTGTCCTTGACTGCTTAGTGCAAACCTGTATGATGTATGAATTTTAAGAAAAATCTTGTATTTCTATAAATCTACCATCCGCGCTTGTATGGAGTACTGTTGCCATATCTTTACAGGTACTTCCTCATCTCATCCTGATGTTCTTGATCGAGTTCAAAGGCGTGTTTGTAGCTTGAGAGGTCCAAATCTTGCTACTATTTTTTCAACCTTTGGCTCATCGACCGAATATGGCTTGTCTAAATCCTTTCTGTAGGTACTATCGTGGGAAGTGTTTTGATGACCTTTTCCTCCTTGGTACCGCCTCACTTGGCTACATCTCATTTGATTCATTTCTCTCAACCGTTTTATCTTCATGCAGTAGTTGTGCACATTGTAATAATAGTCTTTCCACGATTTATTCTTTTCCTCGGTCTTGAAGCTTAAATTTGGGTTTCGAGTGCTTTCCAACATTACATGACTAATGATTTTAAGTCTGAGGTTAACTCATCTCTTGGCATAACCTTTTTTTCTTCTCTGTCATTTCTTTGCAGTTTTATACACTTAGTGGCATTATACCTTATATAGTTCTTAACCAGTAAAAAAAGTAAATAAATACAGGTAATTATTCCTCAAGGACCAAAGTATATATATGAAAGGACATTTGTTTCCTCTTATCCATACCGAATCTGGACTAGAATTTCTGATCCTTTCTTCAACCAATGAATGGTTTATTTGGTATTCACTTCAGAAGTAACGCGAGAACCAGAATCATGAAAGACTGTACACGTTAAAATTTAAGAAGTGGCAATGTCCTTTCCCTGCAAAACAAAAAAAATCCTTTAATTCCAACCTTGCATAACAATCTGGAAAAGTAGGTTTATCCGCTCAGATGGCAACTACCTGCCGTGACTAATAACAGTTGTCACGTCTCTGTGGAGATCCAAAAGGTTCATTGTTTTTGTGCTTCACTTTTTGTTCCTCTTCTGCTTCATGTGAAGACGAGCGCTGAATTCTTCGACCAACCTTCTTACAAATAACATTTTCCATTACTTTATGACCAAAACAGAAGCAGCTGAGGGTTTTCTACTCCAATATTCATGATCTCTCATACACAAAACAAGAGAACCCCCTTTACATAATCAGATTTACCATACTAACCTATGGATAGCAATCTGTAAACTTATTTTAGAATTCCATAGCAGTTCAATGATCACAGAATGAAAGCTGTCACCAAACCAAAAATTCTTACAGCTTTCTAACCCAAACCTCATCTAAAATGAGAACATCAATCCGAATGTGCTACCAATTATTTTGTGTAAGAATATAAACAGCACTCGAACTTGAAATCTCATTGAACAAGAACAAGATACACATTCCTACCAATCGTACAATGGATAAATATCAAATTCAGACATGTGTCAAATTTTCTATGGAATGTCATATCTGTCATGTAATTGTAATTTGACTGATGAAGTAACTAGGTTACGAAATTTTTCTTGCGATTCCGTCTTTAGTTGTTGTTTTTCACATCTGCATACGTCTGACCAGAAATTGCAGGCTTTAACAAATTTTGGTAGCCCACTTTTTGTCAGTTATATTAATTTCCATGTTAGCCATACCCTAATTGATTACATGTAAAAATCAATCTACCGATATATATATATATATATATATATAAATATCAGTAAATAATGGGTTATCTGGTGAGAAAATGAATTTTTTCGGGGAAAATACGTGCAACAAACGATCATTTAACAGTAAATCCACCATGGTATGACATTCTGGCGTTTGCTTGCTTTATTGGTCACTAAGACATGTATGAAAGATTACAAAATGAAACTAACGATGCAGTTATCAGATGTATGAAAGCTTCGCTTCCATATTTAACAGAACAAAAAGATGATTACCATTCTTCTTCGAGTGTGTTATTCCTTATGAGGTTTTAGAAAGCTAAAATTTACTGTGAAAGTGGATATACAAAGGAAAGTGGGGGGTGTCAAGTGGAAGAGGATTAGTTGTCATACATTCTCCTGGCTTGTGGTAAGTTTGGAAAAAGAAGAGAATAGCAGTCAAGACAGAAGAAGGTGCCGGGATTGACTCCACCTGATTCACCAGGATAAAGCTAAACTTCTCTTTTTAGATTTTTTCAACAAGAGTAAACAAATAAAGGAAATTTCCTGTTTGTATTTTCAAATTTGCTGCTGTGTTGTTTTTCTTTTCATATTTGTTGATCAGTTTATTGTTCACTGCTTCAAAGCAGTTATGTTCATGCTGTTATCCGGTAATTTTTCTTTTCTGACACGTTTTTGATGAAGAAGGGTGAACACTCTCATTTTCTGTAGGAATCCGGGTCGTATTGAGTAAGAGTGAGGTTTTCTTATTTTTCTTTTGTCCTGAAGCAATAGACTCATTGTTATCCTATTGTTTTCTGCCCCAAATCAGAGCCCACGGGTGTGGTAAAATAGTTCCTTCCCTTCTGTCCTTCACTCTCAGCAATGCCTCAGGGACCATTTATTTTCGCAAGGAAACAAGATTTATAACAAAACAAGTGTACTTTTCCCTTTGAAGTTCACCCTTAGGAAGATTATAAGCTTCCATAGTGCAGAGCTCTGTATTTTATTTATTTCTCCACTTTACCGCATAGATATTTATTCTTCTTTCCCCCTAAGAAATGCTGGGGTACACTTTTATACAGAGGGTTATGAATCCCTTTTCCCCTCTTCAATATTTTTATACCTCTTTGTCATAGGTTTCATTTTTTTTCAATCCTACCTTCGAAAAGGTGTACAAATTCAGAATTTCACTGCTTTTAAAGGAGAAACGAACTGGGTGCATTATTCCTGGGGACATAGCTAGGGGTTGTGATCTGTTAAGTTAATCACTACTCTTGAAAATTCTGAACTTTATGGACTCAGAGGAAGCCATAGATGTAAGAGCTTTATCATGTCATGAGTCGTAAGCCTTTTGCGAGCTAAAAAAAAGAAGCTTGCGAGTCATGACATAATAAAGCTTTTATCACCACTCTTGCATCCCTTTCCGAATTCTCTTTTCAAAATTGCACTAATTATGTACAATACTGAATTCCTCTATTACATAATTTTTAGTTAATCTATGTACTTATTCTGCTCGATTAATATTTTTTATAGTACAGTGTATTTATATCAAGATATTGATCAGTTTTTGCGCTAATCTAGTTGACTATTCATAATTTTCACACAGGACATAAAACGGCAGGTACGAAATGTTTATCAGTTAATGTTTACCTTGTTTTAGGATAAATATCCTGTTTTGATTTCAAACAAAACCCTAAAGAATCATTCAAAGTTACAAAGAAAATAAGGCCCCCCTCCAGTCCTGCCAAGTCACTTGACGATAGATTAGAGCAATGGTTCAAGCATATTTCATATGGGAAGTTTGAGAAAATAGTGGTGTTTACACTTTTGGTAAGGGTGACAACCAATTTAAAAGTACAGTAAACGCACTTGTTAAATGGAGCGAATTCACAAAAATTTCCTTCTGATGTGTATAAAATCTAAATCTAAACCTGTGTGGGAATAGAAAAAGAAGGATGGCATAACTGAACTCACCTAAGCTAAAAACAAACAATCAGTAAACAAGCATAATAAAAGGAAATCCTTTTAAATTTGGATTAAGATCAACAAAAATAAATATCATTTTCTTTCACCAAGGTGAAAGAAATAAAATGATATAAACAAAATGAAATAAAACAAAGAAATATAGTACAGTATAATATAATAGAATATAATAAAATATAATATAATATAATATAATATAATATAAATTAATATAATATAATATAATATAACATAACATAATGAAATATAATTTGATATAATTTAATATAATTTAATATAGTTTAATATAGTTTAATATAATATAATAAAATATAATATAATATAATATAATATAATATAATATAATATAATATAATATAACATAACATAATGAAATATAATTTGATATAATTTAATATAATTTAATATAGTTTAATATAGTTTAATATAATATAATATAATATAATATAATATAATATAATATAATATAATATAATATAATATAATATAATATAATATAATATAATATAATATAATATAATATAATATAATATAATATAATATAATATAATATAATATAATATAATATAATATAATATAATATAATATAATATGATATAATATAATATAATATAATATAATATAATATAATATAATATAATATAATATAATATAATATAATATAATATAATATAATATAATATAATATAATATAATATAATATAATATAATATAATATAATATAATATAATATAATATAATATAATATAATATAATATAATATAATATAATATAATATAATATAATATAATATAATATAATATA
Source organism: Morbakka virulenta (assembly GCA_003991215.1). Lineage (NCBI taxonomy): Eukaryota > Metazoa > Cnidaria > Cubozoa > Carybdeida > Carukiidae > Morbakka > Morbakka virulenta. Next base: position 1,623,896 of record RDPX01000165.1, on the reverse strand, counting down.
ATATAATATAATATAATATAATATAATATAATATAATATAATATAATATAATATAATATAATATAATATAATATAATATAATATAATATAATATAATATAATATAATATAATATAATATAATATAATATAATATAATATAATATAATATAATATAATATAATATAATATAATATAATATAATATAATATAATATAATATAATATAATATAATATAATATAATATAATATAATATAATATAATATAATATAATATAATATAATATAATATAATATAATATAATATAATATAATATAATATAATATAATATAATATAATATAATATAATATAATATAATATAATATAATATAATATAATATAATATAATATAATATAATATAATATAATATAATATAATATAATATAATATAATATAATATAATATAATATAATATAATATAATATAATATAATATAATATAATATAATATAATATAATATAATATAATATAATATAATATAATATAATATAATATAATATAATATAATATAATATAATATAATATAATATAATATAATATAATATAATATAATATAATATAATATAATATAATATAATATAATATAATATAATATAATATAATATAATATAATATAATATAATATAATATAATATAATATAATATAATATAATATAATATAATATAATATAATATAATATAATATAATATAATATAATATAATATAATATAATATAATATAATATAATATAATATAATATAATATAATATAATATAATATAATATAATATAATATAATATAATATAATATAATATAATATAATATAATATAATATAATATAATATAATATAATATAATATAATATAATATAATATAATATAATATAATATAATAAAATATAATATAATATAATTTGATATAATTTAATATAATTTAATATAGTTTAATAAAATCTAATATAATCTTTCAGGCGTCTGAGCCATTCTTATATCCAGCCTACATGCAACAGTATTGTATTGTATTAAGTTATTTTTTAAGATATTGTTAAGCGTGTTCTTCCCATCTGGTCCTCTTCGTGAACTTTATCATTATCACAATTGGTGGTGTTAAATTTTAGTTTAGAGTAACGTAAATTTTTTTTCTTGATATTGTTTTTTAAAAGTCTTCGTAAAAGTGTGTTATCTCTTTTGTCATTAATTTTGTTCAGAAGATCTCAATAAACTTTATGTGGCAATAAAATAGATTTGGTAAACAATGCTTCATTTGAGATTATTTCAGCATATCTTGATTTACTGGTTCCCTATGTCTTCCTCCTTTTGAAGCCTTCGGCAAAGAAAAATTGTGTTTTATTTTACACGGTTTTTGCTGCAGGGATTCAAACGATATCTTGGAGGATGAGGTATTGGTATCCACAGGAATAAGAATGGGTTTCAGGCGATGCCTTCTCTTCATTTCTGCCACGGTATTAATTATTAATTGCCTACAAAACCTTTGCAATGCGATACACATTTTCGACAGTGTTATTTCGGTGCGAGAGGAGTATCTACGAGAGCCCAGTGTTATGATAGCGATTATTGCACGAAATGAAGAACACTCACTCCCAATTTATTTAGGAACCATAGAGAGATTAGACTATCCAAAAAAGAGGATACAAATATTGTAAGTATCTGATTAAATATGTTTTGTTTTACACATTATTTGGCCAGTTGCAGGTGCTTGAAGTTAATCCAACTTGTTTATGTATATTAGGCTAGCGTAGATTTGTATGAATCTTAGAAAACAATTCCATTCTTAAGCAGAGGCTTTACCAATCTGTGATAAAACCCCAGGTTAGTAGCATTGATCTTTATCCCAAAACAGCACAGGTGTGGATATCACCTCCTGCGGTCATTCAATATCCTTGGATGCAAGGCTGGTCATATCATTAAATGAGCAGATTGCAACAACAATTAAGACAGGGACAACTTTAATTTTATTTACTTGAGTTAACCAACTGCTATCAGGTATCATATTCATGTTGGTTTTTTATATATTTTGTATTGAAGACTGTGTTAGATCGCCCACTCAGATTTTGGTGATCAAAACGACCGTCAGAACTCCAGTGTTTGCTTAACTGCCCAACAAGTCTGTTTTAAGAAGGTATTAATTAATTTCTGAAATTCCTTGTTTTTGTGCTCGCATTGCAAGTTATCATTAGAAACCTGATTGTGTTAACAGTTATTAGCTTTTTCTGATCTCAGAAAAAACTCACGGCTTATTACAGGATACAGCTTACGTCTGTTTATTAAATTACTGTGTTGTGAGTCACTTGCACATTAGTAACATTCACAGTATCCGCTCAGCAAAATATCCCTGACCTTAATTAAAATTTCCACTTTGTTCTTTCATGATGCCAAGCATTGATTATTGATATTATTGATAACATTTTACTTTGGCAAAGCTCACAATGCGAGAAGAACCAACAGAAAAGTGGCCATTGATTAAAAGAGATTTCAAAGTAATTTATATACAATATATTGTTGCTTCGATCAATTCAATAAATATGTCCTGTTTTTATTGTAAGGGAGATCATTTGTGGTTTGCGCTTGCTTAAAAAGACTCAATACTTAAAAAGGCTTTGAGCCGCCACTAGAGATTTGCTTCAAAATGCACAGTGCCTGTCCATATATTGATTGTATCCAATTGGATTTAGTTGTCAAGCGATTTTGACAATTGTTAATGGGTAAATAATCCTCAGGAGATATTTTATCCCTGAGGTCATTTAAAAACATTTTAAATTTTGATTCCATTGTCTGTGAGAACAATTGCATTAATTTCTTAATGAATATTAATGGCACACGCATGCCATCTGGCAAATTGAAACAGGAAGTAAGCTTGAAAGAGCTGCTGCTTGATGCAAACAACCTGGACAAACACTAATTGTTTGTTTGTCGTCTGTCCGAATTCAGCCGATATCAATTAACGAGATATTTCCCCAAAATAACTGAATGGGCCACGTTGGATGACCTTACCTTGGACCTTAAGTCCACCAGCCATTGCATGACATCGGGGAGCAAGACGGCGCCAACAGAACCGATCCACAGCCAGAGCTTGAGGATTTCGGATTCTTGAGCCTTTTAAAGTCATCTTGGAATCTGGCTTGCCATGTCCTCACAGGCCTTCCTTCTTAAATGATACCCGATCAAAATTGATAAATCAGGTTTTTATCAACTGCACAGACTTGGCCGATTCATTGATTTCAGAGTTTTTGTGCATCTTGTCAGACCATGGGTTACAAGTGGATTAAAGATAATTGAGATGATTAAAGATCTAGAGTTGTCTTCATAGTTTTTGACATCTCGAGTTCTAGATTCTTATTCAAGTCCTGAAACACATTTGATTATGAAAAGTTTCAATCAAAAGGTATGAGTAAATAAACATAAACAACTGAAATGTGGGACAAATTTCTCACATAAGTTTCTACTATAGATACAAATTGCATTTCTGCACTACTTCACATACATTCACAAAATATTGAAACTCTAAAATGCCTTAAAATTGTCATGTCATTTTCTGATAAAAGTGGCCAAAATTTCCAGAAAGTTTTTAGACTTTCTTTAAGTTGAATGACAAGGTTATTCCTCATTGTTTACAATATTCTTTCTGTTGTAGAGTTCTTTCCCCGAACAAGTTTGAAATTTGGAAGTAACAGTTTCATTCATTCAGTAGTTTCTTATAAGCCTCAGTTTATAGTTATTCAGCAGGGGTTTTTTTTTCAATTTGTTAATGCAACTGTCAGATATCTTTTAAAAATAATTTTCCACTCCAGATAAATTTTTTCTTATCATAAAGCATTTACCAAGTAGTTCACATTGTATGCATATTATTCAGATTTTTGCACCTGAGCCTTAAGTATTAAAACTGTCTTTCCTTTGTTTTTTATTTTATAAAAGAGATAAGTATGTAAGTTCAAAATTACGTATTTATTATCATAAAAAAGATAGTAATGATAATCTTAATTTAACATAAAACAAAGCTGAGTGACAGTCTAAGTAAAGAAAAATGTGTTGGTGAAAAAAACAGTGAACTGTACTAAAAGCATTAATTTCAGGAAAAACAAAGAAAATGAAATAAAGAACTATATATGTGCTTATTAAAATGGTGGACAAATTATACAATTATTGTTATGAAAATTAGCAGAGGCCCCAGTTGGGGTATTAAAATTTATGACTGCCTGTATTAAATTGGAAATTTATTTAAATTACAAATGGAAAACAAATTGTACCTAATACAGCAGCAGCAGTGGATTGATAAACTTGTTTATTTGCAGCTGCTTAATTTGTCGGTAGAGTTATTGGAACACTACTAGTCATTAGGGCATTAATGTGTCTGCCATACAGTTATTTTGACAGCAGAAAATATCTGTGTAGTTAACGATGGATTTAAAAAATGATTTTTAAATAGGTTGATTAATGGTTTGTTGTCGCAAGTACTGGTAAGTCTTGTTATCTCTTCCTCTTTGCAGTTTCCTTGCTTCCTTTCCCACCTTTCACCCCATCTCCCCTCATTTGCTCACTTTCTCACACTTCCTCTCTCCCTTTTCCTTTCTTTCTCTTTCCCCTCCCTTAACTTTCTTTCTCCCATTGTTTTTCCATCTTAAAGCCTAAGACTTAAAAACAAAAATAACTACAATCTGTTACATTTTTTTACCTTTATGCTATACCTTTATGCCTAAATTAGTCCTTAACAGTGGATTGGGCCTGATGAACCTTTCAAAGACATCTCCCCTCATTTTGTTCTTGAAATCTTGTTGTTTCCATGTTTAGTTTCATTTCTTGCATCTTCCTTTTATTTCTTGTATCTTCATATGTCTAACTTGGTCCAGGTGTTGGTCTAGGCACATTAAGGCCCATTTTTCTGCCATGGTCATTCCATCCAGTACCATATTCTATATGGCCAAACCATACTTAGTCTTTTTTCAAGTACCATGTTCACATCATGTGTACCATATTGTACAAGGAGAGCCAGAACTCACTTATCTTTTGTCCTTACTTTGTATACCCCACTAATCATGGCTCAGCCATTGGACTAAAGTCACTGTGTCTGTTGTCATTGCCTGCCCATGTCTCTAAGTATACAATAGCACACTCAAGATGCATGTAGAAAAGATATAGCCTCTTATTTTTATTGAAAGATAGTGGATGTTGAACAGCAGAATGAGTTGTCTTTTCCCAGGTTTAACTGCAGTCCAGACACCATTACTTTTGTTGGCTTTTCCATGTTAAGAGACAATCGCTTCCACTTTAAGCCCTTATTCAGTCTCTATCTTGATCTGTCACTCTTTAAGTGACTTTGCTTTTACCATCAGATTATCTGTAGTTGGGCTTAAGCTAAGGCCCATTGCATACCTTCCCCCACTCTGAATTGTTAGCTGTATTCCCCTCTAATTCCTACTCTCCTTCAGGCATAAGTGTACATATTTCCCTGAGTAGCCTTATAAACCACACAAGAGCACCATGCTTGTGCATCCCCTACCAGATTATTTCATGTTGGATATGGTCAGATACCTTATCAAGATGAACAAAAGCCATGTAGAGAGACATCTTTGTAAAATAGTATTCCCCAAAGAATTGCCAAATTGTGGAGATTGTATCAGTTGGACACTACTCAACATGAAGCCAAACTACATACCATCTACCAATACTATCTGCCAAATCAGTACTGCTGTTATGTTTTCCAGCACCTCTATTATGTAGTCTACAATTTTCAGACTTCAACTGTTCCTTATGTGAGAAGTGTCACTTTTGGTTTATTTTTACTTCACTCTTAAAAATGTATACCAACATCTGTGGCTCAGGATTTGTAAACAGTTTTAAAACGGCACATCACAAGATTGTACCAACATGGTATAATCTTTAAACATTACCAAAAAATTCCTTTGAATACAATGATTACATAGTCTAGATGTTTTGGTGTTGTTTTGTCTTTCTTGACACGAAAAAGAAGACAGGTAGATAGATGGAACAAGAAAGAAAAGGGCAAGTTTGCTAGATAGGCATTTGGGTATATAAATATGGTATGTAGGAATAAGCTTTGAACAACACATGTTAACATGTTTAAATATGTTATTTTACAAGTTAATTTTACTTATGTTTTTTTCTGTGTATGCCTCATGTTAATAGATATTTATCCTTAACTATAAAATGGGGTTTTTCCTATTTTATAGTTAAGGATATATATCTATAGTACTAGCCCATAAATGTAAGATACAAAAGAGCACTTAAAATCCATATGCATGTACCTAAGTCAGTTCAAGAACAAGCTATCCTGTGAGTAGAATCCATTGATAAAAGAGGCTTTATAAAGGTACTTATAAATAATGTAATTTCCACAAGAAACAACTTATTTGGCATTTAAAATTTTAGCATGTCTTTCATATGATATCATTCGTTAAGTTGCAACATTTTCCTTCAATGTTATTGTTAGAGGTCTTTTCACAATAATTTTCTTCACCAAAGAAATTTTTTTATCATACTGCGTATATTGATGTAGTTCACATTCTTTACATATTACTCATGTTTTGGGAGTTTTTTACATTTCTTGTTTTAAGGTAAAAAAATACCCGACTGCTGATTGTTAATTTGAAGAGTAAACATATAAATTCTTAATTGTACTGTGGCAAATTGGTAAAGATATTTCTCTAGCTTTAAACTTATGCATTATTATTACTATTATTATCATTATTATTACTATTATAGAACATTTAAACTGAAAAATACACTGAAATTATATTGCTACATTCAGTTATATTTCTAAATAAAGTGCTATCAATGTCTGCTTTATTTTCAATCATAATTTGAAATGCCTAGCACTTCTTTTAAAGTTTAGTATGTCTATTTATACTGTTTTCTTTATTTTGCAGTATTCAAACAGACCACAATGAAGATAGAACTGAACTAGTGTTAAAGGAATGGGTTAGAAATGTTGAACACATGTATCATAAAATCATTTACAGAAAAGGTGGAAATAAGACCAATTATGAGGATGATGGTCGTGTAAATGCCTGGTCACCTTTAAGGTATTCAGAAATAATGAAATTGAAACAACTTGCATTAGAAAAAGCCAGAGAAAACTGGGCTGATTATTTATTTGTAAGTACTTTCTTTTCTATTGTTTCATATTTCCTTATTTCCTGTTAAGTTTTCTACAACAGAATAACACAATGTTAAACAGAATGATAAAAGGAAAATGAAAGACAGATGAACCATATGAGATTTTAACTGCTCCAAGAATGAATGCAATTTTTTCTGTCTGTTAAGTGTCTCCTCCATTAACTATGACAATGCTACTTGTCTAAGTACTGACTTGCTACCTTGTCATACTAATCCCAATTCCATGACCATCATACACATCTTGATACTTGTTCCATTTCATTGTTAGAATGGAAGTGGATTTATCTTCATTATATAAGTAGCGACAATTATTGAAGTTTCTCTTACACATAATTCAATTTTAATATTATGTAATCAGTATATATATATATATGTGGTGAACAACAAAAAATCAACATAACCAGAACTTTTAACATAACAATTGTGAAAACATGGAACTTGCAGTTCTAAACTAAGTTTTGTTGTTTTTTTGTCATTCACCATATGATAGCTCTAATATGCTTTTATTATTGAGCACTTTTGTTAGCTAATAATTATTTCAAATACTGATTTATAACCAAAACATATATATATATATATATGTTTTGGTTTTAACATTTTCCCACAGTAATTGGGCCTCAGCCCTTCAGAGAGGTTTAGTGAGGAATTTCTTTGTCAGATGCTCTTCCTGTCACCAACCAATGGTTCTTTTATTTTTAAAGTTTCAAATTCCCCTTTTCCACCAGGGCAATCAAACCTGGAACCTCTTGGTCATGGTTCAACTGCACTAACCATTAAGCCATGGCTT
>RDPX01000165.1:1568137-1600309 GCA_003991215.1 Morbakka virulenta | reverse complement strand
AGAGAGAGAGAGAGAGAGAGAGAGAGAGAGAGAGAGAGAGAGAGAGAGAGAGAGAGAGAGAGAGAGAGGGAGAGAGAGAGAGAGAGAGAGAGAGAGAGAGAGACACACACACACACAGAGACAGACAGACACACAGACACAGAGAGAGAGAGAAATAGAAAGAGTGCGTGAGGGTGTGTGTGCTCGGGCCTGTGTGTACTGCAACACTTCTTCAGCTTATTGAATTCAAGCCAAGAACTCTTGTTTACTAAGCACCTGCTCTACCTATTGACTATTTATTTGTTAATTGTTCTGTAGCATTGTTTAGTAGCATGGTTTTTTTTTGTTTTGTAGCATGTTTTTTCATTTTAACGTTTTTTACTTTTTAACAGTTTAATTTTAACTGCCTTTTTTGTCAGTTTTTAACAGTTTTTATGACTTTCTTAGTGCTATAAATATTTATTTTTTTGGTCTTAGATGGTTCAAAATAATATTCAGTTTGCATTGGTTTTGGAAGATGATGTGCGTTTTATGCCTGATTTCAAAGCAAAGCTTAGGTCTTTAGTTGCTGAAGCAAATACACTTCGCCAGGAGGTCGATTGGGATTTAATGTAAGTTTTTTTTATGGCATTTGGCATTCGGCTCTTTGCGCCTCTCCCCCCTCTCCCCCTTCTCCCCCCTCTCCCCCTTCTCCCCCCTCTCCCTTCTGCATCTGCCTTGGAAAAGACGTTATTCTTTGTTCTGCTCACCATTTTACTGGGAGATTTTGTTAAGATGTGCGGTGGTGATGGAATTTCGTGGGCAATTTAACATAACATGTATTAATAATATGTTTATTTTGTTATATCTATAAATTTTGGGGTCGAGGTGAAGGGACACAAGTTTTTTAGCTTTTGAAATAAGTGGTATATCGAATTTATTTTTTTGTGTCTGTACTACTTGCTAGCCAATGTTGGTTATTAAAAATTTGGGTTTTGCAGTTTTGCATTAGATGTCTTGAAAGAAAGTCTATGGATATCGACGATGAAGATTTTTTGTTACACTCAAATGATTTAATGTATGCTAAATATTCCTAATGACTGCTGTATGCAGAATGTTTTGTCATATCTAGGCTCCTCCCTGCTAGTTCACGCTAGTTTAACCTAGTTTTTTAAGACTTGGGTTTTTCTTACCTTAGATATCTTGGAAGAAAGCATATGGATAGAGACGATGAAGATTTTGTGTTGCAGTCCAATGATTTGGTGTGGGCTAAATATTCGTATTGGACACTTGGGTATATTCTGCGTATTTCGGGCGCAAAAAAGCTTTTGGCAGGGAAACCACTTGATAAACTTATTCCAGTGGATGAGTACATACCTATAATGTTCGATCAACACCCAGAGTAAGTTTTCTTTTTTTCTCTTATTTGTTTACCACACATAAGGGGCTTTGTATGTATTGGGGATTTTTTGACTGATATTAAAATCCCCAAAAGTTTCAGCTTATTTTGAAATTTTTAAGATTAGTATGTAATTATGTTAAGGTAACAACAACGCCAATGCTTCTTTTTGAAAATAATAAGCGAAACGTTCTACTCTTTAAAGGTATTACTCTCCATATTAAGCATTCGTTTTTGAAAGTCATTTTTCCTACCAGACAGTAGAAGCGACAAACTGCCCTGCCCTCCATGTACAATGAATTTGACATCGTCATCGTGTGGCTCATACTATATCAATCCCATCAGACTATTGTCTTAAACGAGCATGTTTAATGTTCCTGCTCTACATTCCTGCTCTCTCTAATGCCACTTCATTGCTTACTTTGTCAGTCCAAGATATTCTTAGAATTCTTCTCAGGAACCACATTTCCACTGCTTCTATTCGTTTTCATTGATGGTCCAAGCATCACACTCATAAAGCAAAACAGACCACACATAACATTCTAGGACTCGAATCTTAGTTTTTACTTGGAGCTGCCCGTTTTTGAAAACTAAACTCATTTTACTAAAAGCATCCTTCGCTAAAGTGATTCTTTTCTTTATTTCGTTCACACATCTTCCACCTGATGTTATCAAACTTCCAGGATTAAGTAAACTTTTTAACATTCTTTACAAATTCTCCATTTGATAAAGAACACTTTGGAGATGTACTCGTCTTTGATATCACCATACATTCTGTTTTCTTGATGTTAATCTGGAGTCCTTTCTTTTCACTCTCTGCCACTACTTTATTTAAGATGAGGCATATATCCTTTATTTATGTTTTTTTTTTATGAATTATTTCCCGAATGCAATCCCCGTCTCATGTTTTATCCCAAGCGGGATTGTTGAAGGTGGTTGATGATAACCTGCTTAAGTTATGACTGAGAAGTGAAAAAAAAATCATGTCAGAATCAGGCATGGGTTTGAAATTGTATACCCTATGTTCTTTTTAAATCGTGGTCTTTTTTATTGAATTCTTGCAAGATACTTTTAATTTTAAACAATATGGATAAAAGATCCCGCGGCATCCCAAAGACCTTCTCAGCTATCCTATCTTAAACTAAGCTAATCCCAATAAAAAATTCAACCATCCCGGAGAATTGCGTAAATAAGGATAAATACAGTTTTACGCCATTTTGAAATTTTTACAGATGAAACCCATTTGGCACCTAAATGTTTGGATGTGTTGAGGTATCTAAGGGAAGGTTTGACATGCAGCGGAACACATGTCCCCCTGCGGACCAAAAATAGTTTTCCCGTTTTATTGAATTCTTACAAAGCACTTTTTGCATTAAACGATGTGGCTAAAAGACCCCACGACATTCCCACAAACTTTGGTTCTCAAGAAGGCCATTTACGAGGTGTTGACAAAGAGGGCCGCATTACAGATTTTTTGATGTTTTGAACTCTTGGTCATGTCAATACCTTGGTTCTTTGCACTTTACACAGGATATCACAACAGGTCATATTTTTAAATGAAAGGAAAAACTTCAAGTGGCTCAACCTGTAAGCCAATATTTTATTTGTATCTCTGCGGCCACCCATGGACATGTTTTTCTTGTTCTGGGAGTTAAACCTGTGATGTCACGGGTACAGTGTACACAAGCTATTAAACCACAGGTTTCACTGCTGTCGTTATTAACCCAACTAAACCATCGAATGATTTTACGCCAATTCGTAACTGCATTGGTCAGTCATTGACAGTGGGACACATTGTGTACGATTAGAGTAATGTGTTTGTAAGAAGTTTTATTTACATGTATTTTAGTCGTTTTATCTGCGCAATTTTAGTTATTGTTGTAATGTAATGTGAGCACTTGCCTTTCGAAAAAATGTCAAAGTTTTCATTCAAGTTGTGAACATTCGTCATGTGAGCAAATGTCATCGAGTCGCCCATTGGCACCCAACTCGCAACATCGAGAAGTTATCTAGTTTGATTTGTCTTGAGGGTACAACATTCCTCAGTATGAATAACATTTAAGTCCTTGCCTGCGTTACCTGTGCCCTGGCGTGCATGGACGTCGATTCTTGGCTAATGAAGAGTAAGTGCCCACCAATGGAGGAGCTTCTGGAAGGAATTGCGATGTCGTGTTGTTCATGTCGCGTGCTTTCTATTCATCTTTACTCGTTCTGCCCGCCCTGTTCGGTTTTTTTCTGCAGATGGAGACCTTTGAAAACAAAAAACGACCCCACTGTTTACCAGGGGTACGTACCATCAATGAAAGTCAGGACGAGTAATATGTAGTGTACTTACGCCTTTTATTTTCCTGGGAAAGAAAGAGTTCATTTTTGCATGTAAACTGCCAAATTATAGTATTGATTTTGATATGTTTTTGCTTGCTGAATTATTGAAGCGCAAGGCCATGGTAGGTATGGGTATTCTCATGTAAACGTATTTTTCGTCTCAGCAACGGAAGTAGATATTATTCAATATTGAATTTTGTTCTGAACTTCGTTTCAATTTTTGCGGTTTTTCAGTATAGTTGATTCAGTTCCAAGACTAAATGTTGCCTCACAATTTGACAGTTGGTTGTTAAAAGTGGCCTGGTTTTTTTAATATTTACTTTGGAATTTTCTTGATGATATTGTGACTAAAAGTCTTTTTTTAAAACAATGATCTTACTTGTGTACATGGTCGAGTGAAGTGTATCATTTGGAGAGGGGATTGTGTTTTTTTCTCTCAGGGTTCAAGTAGATTAGCTTCTTGTTAATTTTGCAACGAGCTTCCGTGATCTTTCAACCTTTAATCACTTTCTTGGCAGTTAAATTGAAAACAAATTACTATCCACTGACTGTTGTCACCAACTTAAATTGAAATGCCTCGAACATTTGAACAGATATTGGGTTACATTTTTCTCACCAGGATCATATTGATTGTCCGTAAATTAACTGGATACAGCAGGGATATTATAAATAAACAAGACATGCGCACCCATTTGCCCTGAACTTGCAACGGAGCTCCTGTCTTTTTATCAGTTGACAAATACTAATGTATCAATGCCCAAACTGCAGGACAGAGAAAAGTTTGTCAGGAAGTTGACTTTCCTTTTTTAGGTCACTAGTTTTCAACACCAACTTTGAAGTAATAGTTCCCGACTCGTAATACTTGAACGGACCACTGAACGTGCCTATTTCAAACGGATAGGTCACGTCTGCAATTTTTTCATCAATAATTTTTTTTTTCAACGACTGTTTCGCTTGACAAAATATCTTCACGAAAGAATCTAATTTAGTAACGCCTGACGCTTTCAGAACAAGACTGCCAAATTGTATATTTCATTTGATGAGCTCTGATAATTTCCAACCTAACCCAAACTGCAATTACACATTTTGTAAGTTGTTAGAAAACGGTGTGCCATCTGGACTTACACAGAAAAATTGAAAAGCAATATTCTGATCGTGACACGAAGCTAACGCAGTACGTCCTTTTGCTGATTCCCGTAAACGATGAGATTTTTAGGATTACCTGATTCGTTACTTTCATTGAGTATCATTTAAGAGCCAGAGATGTAGAAAGCACCTAAAAAGTTGGGGAGGGGTAGGTAAAAAAAAAGGGACACATGACCACTCCAACTCCGCACTGTATATGAATGGGAATTAAAAATTATCGACCTTGTGATGTACCTCAAAAATTGCTGTTTGATATAGAAAATTTCACAGGTAGAATGGACGAATAGAATCCCAAAACTTCCTTCCAAATTAAAAGTTCTTATGTTATCAATTACTTATGTTTGCTTTTCTCAATTAGAATATATGGATTTAAATATAAAGTCCTCTAAGTTTAAAAACTCCGTTCAGAAAGAGCTGTTTTCTTCTTTCAGTTCTCGATGCAAAATCTTAAGCAATTTCCACAAGATCTTGCCCATCTACTCTTCCTTTGTGGATGTCAAATAGAAGAACATTGTATCTGGCTTGTGTCATCCTATATCACAAGTAACTATTCATTCGCCTTTGCACGGAAAAAGATCTTTCAGCTGAAGCTGCACTTTATGGAGCGAACATGTAAATTTGTGCAAGCTTCGTAATCTCTGGGCAAAGGTGTTGGGTATCGGTGTTTTCTGAAAATTCTGAAAATACTGAGTCCATCAATGTAAACTCCGTGACACCCGGAAAAAACACGTTTTTGTATACCAGGAAGAAGCATCAATTCCGCATTAAGATTATGAAAATCTATTTCATTCCTATGCATCTGATATCTGATCTTGAATTTTAAATGACTTTCCATTGCTGGCGTTTGAAGTGGTGCATACGATGTTGCATCGAACCGATTTTGAATTTTAAATGACTTTCCATTGCTGGCGTTTGAAGTGGTGCATACGATGTTGCATCGAACCGATTTTGAATTTCCAGAATGCATGCTTGAAAAAATTCAGCTCGATAATTTGATTGCGCAGTAGTAAAACAATGCTGCTGTGCATTTCCGTACTGAAGTCGCACTGGTATGTTTCTGTGACGTGGCAGTACTGGCTCTTTGACCAATTTGATGCTTTTTTGCTTTTGTGCANCATCTGATATCTGATCTTGAATTTTAAATGACTTTCCATTGCTGGCGTTTGAAGTGGTGCATACGATGTTGCATCGAACCGATTTTGAATTTTAAATGACTTTCCATTGCTGGCGTTTGAAGTGGTGCATACGATGTTGCATCGAACCGATTTTGAATTTCCAGAATGCATGCTTGAAAAAATTCAGCTCGATAATTTGATTGCGCAGTAGTAAAACAATGCTGCTGTGCATTTCCGTACTGAAGTCGCACTGGTATGTTTCTGTGACGTGGCAGTACTGGCTCTTTGACCAATTTGATGCTTTTTTGCTTTTGTGCATGTTTGATCGTAAAATATCTAAAATTAATTTCTTTGCTGCTACAAGTTACTGATTAATGATTCGACGCCAAGAATTGTACGTTGGGTGGTATTACGTCTGCGTCGCAAAGTTGAGGCCAATTGTTCAGAGACACTGAAAATATTTAGTGACATCCACAAACCAATGTCTTGAATAACGTCATCTTCTCGGCTATACCAGACGACTTGTCACGTATTGTTCTTGTCCTGCCTTGTTCAGCAATTGCTCCTGCTGTAATGTGGAGAGCTTTGCACGTACTATCCAACGAGTTGGGCAAATCATGTGGATAATTCCCATATTCTGTTCCTCGTTTTCAAGGTCAGCTGAAATTTCGTTGAATTGCAGCATTCATTTTATGGTTGTGAATAAAAACTACAAGGTCCTGCGCAAATGCTAAAGAATGATTTATTATTTCACATTCACTTGTGCAAGCTTTTGAGAGCAAGATCAAGTCGGTGATTTGCACAGTAAATTCTATATGCAATTGGATTTTTAGCTTGTAGCCTTGTTCCTATACCAGTGAGATGACCATTCATGGTTGCTACTCCGTCATATGCCAGCCATCTGCAATTTTCAACTTTTAGGTTGCAACGCAAAATTACGTCTATCAATGTGTCGAATATGGTTTTAGCGTCGGGGTGATCAATTTAATACATTGCAACAAAATCTTCGTGAACAGTCAAATCTTCCTTTGATACCCAACGAAAGACGCATGGTAGTTGCTCCTTGTTTTTTATATCCCTTGACTCATCAGCAATCAAACCATACAATCCGCCGTTCTACTGGTTATACTGGTTATACTGGTTAAAATCGCAAACTGCTTAGTTGTTAGCATTCTGTTAGTGTCTTGTGTTCTTCTGTACTCTTGGTCCAAATATGCACCCACGTTAACTTTAGACTTTAATAATTAGAGAGACCTCAAAAGCCTCTGCATGGCTGAGACTGAGCATGTTTCTGAAGCTTTTCTTGGCACTTTTTATAATTGCCAAAATTTCCATATACAAATGCGTCATCTGCATTGTGACGGAATTTAAGCGGATTTGATATTGATGCTTCTCTGCAAAAATAGTACGCGACTGTGCCTCGTTTTAAGCAGTATGTGTGATGAAATAATATTTCTCAAAAACTGGCAGTGGGCACAATCTTTCTCTTTCCTTTCTGCCATCCCGGTCGCTTTGTTTCGCAGAGGTTTGGTTTATTTCTTTTTTGGTTAGGTGGAATGGCTTATGTCTTGTGCAACATAGCTCGCTGCATGCTGCATCAGAAGTATTAGCTTTATTGGTAGATACATTGTTAGATACAGTTATAGAACAAGAGACTGTTGGTTTACTGAGCTCTTTTTTATTCGGAAGGGGGGAAGTTGGACCATCAGTTATCAGCGATTTTGGAACAGAAAAAGTAAATGTGGGCATGGAGGGGGGAGAGATTCATATTTCTAAAAGTCATTGGCAATAGAGTAATCTGTACTTAAAGAGGGCAGCTTTACTTCGACAGACTTTACATTCTTCGCCACTTTACCGTTGCCTGCTTTGTTTCTTTTCTTGAAGGCAGAGAAACTTGTCAGTTTTGCAACTTTTAATGCTGACTCTTTCAACTCCTTTTCCTTTTCACGCTTTCGACGTTCAGAACGCGGCTTTGCCAACTACTTCAAAAGCTCCGAGCATCTCAGTCAGATAGTCATAATATCTGAGATGTGACAAAAATCAAACAAGTAGAAGATCTTACAAATTGGAGGGGCTTGGAGCCGGTACGTCATGAACTGTTTAACACTGTAAATTTCTCTTCAGTTCTTTTTGCTCGTTCAAAGCAGACTGTTTTCAAAAAATTTTCCATGAAGTTCTCTCATTATGTATTATGTATGTGATGTTTCCTTCTAATATTTTAGGTTTTGAGGAGAAATTTACAGTGTTTCCTGACTGAACGTAAATCACACTGCTTAAATCCATGCATGNCGACGTTCAGAACGCGGCTTTGCCAACTACTTCAAAAGCTCCGAGCATCTCAGTCAGATAGTCATAATATCTGAGATGTGACAAAAATCAAACAAGTAGAAGATCTTACAAATTGGAGGGGCTTGGAGCCGGTACGTCATGAACTGTTTAACACTGTAAATTTCTCTTCAGTTCTTTTTGCTCGTTCAAAGCAGACTGTTTTCAAAAAATTTTCCATGAAGTTCTCTCATTATGTATTATGTATGTGATGTTTCCTTCTAATATTTTAGGTTTTGAGGAGAAATTTACAGTGTTTCCTGACTGAAGCACACCTGTTCACACTGTGTCTATTATGATTTCCTGTTAGTTATTTCAATACAGTGACAAAGTTTGATCCAGAAATAATGCAACGTTGTGAAAACAATGCTGACAATCCTCCTCATGGAAAGTCCTGTTTTCAAATATCGTACTGGGCATGTTATGGGTCTTATCTTACTTTGAGAATTTAAGCAAAGGATTATGGAAAAAGGGCACTTTTGTATCTGGAAGGGGGCACATTTGGGTTTGGAAAGGGCACTTTTGCATAGTTTGCCAAAAAGTGGGGGACAATGGCCCCTTTGCGCCCCGGTTCATACGCCACTGTTTAGAGTCGCGTTTTTGTTGACAGTGCACTAGACACTTTTGCAATAAAGGGAGGGTGAAAGGCTGACAAAGATCATCACTAAATCTTGCATACTTCATTTTTAAAGTGTATACACTAAGGTATTCCATTGATGTCAGATGAAAATGTTTAGGTGATTGTGCATTGCACTTGGCCCTAAACGAATCAGAAACGAGTACAGGTTCGATTTTTGCCCCTTTTTCGACGTGAGGTGTCGATCATGTTTCCTCGATCGGTTCAGTGCATAAATATCGGGTTACCTGCTGCAGTGTTAATAAATATAAGGTCGCGACATAATAATTACGCAGGTACAAGCTTGGTCGAATTTCGCAGTGGTTTCTAATTATTTCAGAACCGAAATTAGTGCAAATACCATCATTTGCTAGCTAGCCTCGATAAACCTTAATAACCTTAATAACAATAGCCCCACAGTTTAGTTTCGTCTCGTCTTTTACACTGCGTGTAAAATTGAAAAGACCTCCAGGGTGAAAAAAAAAGAATTTTGGCTATTTTATCTGGAAGTTTATCGAATGAATTTTATTGCTTCTCGTGTGGTCATGACCTAGCAGGAGGTCCTTCTTTGACATATTATAGTCACTTAAAAATTCATTACTTCTGGCATGTACTTTGTTGGTACGTCCTAAGACCGACGAAGTTTTGAAAGTAACCGTTTGTGTCCGTTTATGGTCACCAAAAGTCAGAAATGCCCATGACAATATTGTTACATATTTTGTTTAAAGACCTCATCTCAACATAAAAAACCCCACTTTTTTTCCATGAAATTTGAGGGTTTTTTTTTTAGTATCTGAGAAAGAGCTAATGAAAAATCACGAAACTGATGAATACGGTGACAAGAAAATTTAATGCGTCATTTGTACATTTGTTCTGCGCATAAAGCTGGATGCATAAAACAAGCGTCTGCTGTATTTATAGAGGTAATCTACACCATTTCCGCAATAGCTGCTGCTCTACAATTAGCGTTTTTATTTTTTACTTGTAAAATAAGTGATGTGGTGCTTCTTTCAGGAATTGCACTTGGAACTATCCGGTTTTTGGTTGTTGGATGTTTGTTATAAATAAAATGACACATTTCATAACATCCATGGATGTTAATTTCTTACTTAAATGGTCACCCCTAGCTTATGGACCAATACTTTATATTTTAGCCATGGGTGGAAATTTTTTGTTTTTATTTGAACTCCTAATCATTTAGCAGAATAATTACGTTTGAGGTATGAGGTATAAGTTAAAATATTGAATCAAAATGTTTATTAGGAGTAATAATAGTGTAAGTACAAAAGCAAGTGGTCTTTTTTCTGTTTTTGTCAATGTGTTGTGTCCGTTTGTGTGTCTGTTCCTCTCTGTGTAGTCAAGTGGGAAATGTTAGGGTATTTTTTCCTCTATGCTGTCGTAAATAAGCAATAGCAAATACTACTGAAAGAGCATATAGTATAGGATATGTAACTTTTTAAAGTCACTTGTACCTATCTCACCATTATGACCATTCTAGCTTTCTTTCCCTCTTCATTGTTATAGATGCTGTTGACTTTCTGACTTAACCTCGCGTAGACACTGTACTCCCCTGTCTATTTCTCTGGTGGTCTTTTCCATTCTTTTTCGTTAATTTTTAACCCCATCTTTCTAATCAAATTTGTTCAATGTTGTCAAAGTAATAATTTTCCTCTCCTTTCTTAAACAGCAAGCGTTTAAAAGAGATCTTTGGCCCGAGAAACTTGTTGGCACTCTCAGCAGAGCCACTCTTAATTTTTCCAACGCATTACATAGGAGATGATGGTTACATTAGTGATACAGAGGAGACATTGACCATATTTGAGAAACCACCTGATACACATTTAGCCAAAGATGTGGCCAAATTGTTAGCAAAAACAAGACAAACAACAACAACGGATAAACGTTCTTTAAAGGTGCAGTCAAGGGAAGAATTATGAAATAAACCTAAATTTAACCTTTCAATTTATGCATGATTCAAGATATAGGGATGTCTTTTGATAATTTCTCCACGCTGGTCAAGCAGCGCAAATATACATTGGTCTAAAGCTATCTAAAGTTAGTTGTGTAGAGATACCGTTAACAATATGTCGGTGTTTATTTGTATATCACGTACAGAGGGGGATCTTGTTTGGAAACGGAGGCAAGGCCAGCACGTGGATAATTGGGGCTCGTATTCTTTACTCAGGCATCCATGTGTTGTACATATTTACATCACAACCTAATTTTGAAATGTGAAGGGATCAGTCAAATATTTTAAGCTTTCGTGGTGAAATTTGATAATTGGGCGGACTTCTTAACGGAGGAACGATAATTAGGCTGTTTATATATGGGTGTGTTTTACAAGGGAACCGCAGCAGTGACGAAAAGAATGTGCACTAGATATATAATTAGTATAAAATTTGGCAAGGTATCTCATTCTTGAGTCAGATACGGAAAGAAACGCAAGTGCCAGATTGCAGATCGATCAACCGAGGCAGTTCAGAACCCACTGTTTGTGAAAACGCACTCTGGGTGGGAACTTGGCTATTAAATTTGGTGATAATGCAAGGAGAAAGCGGATACTCAGTGATATAGAATATTTGGGTAGCTTTTTTGTATTTTTGTATTTGATTTGGATATTTAACTTTTGTTACTTAGGATGGTTTAGAGTTTCTCTAATACATTTTTTATAATATATTTTTGTATATTATTTCTTGTCATGCATTATTTTATAAGTATAAACAACATACCTGTAAAGTAGTGTCCCAAATGACCTTGGTTCCCAGCATTTGAAACTGACTTTTTATAAAAGCTTTTAAAAATTGAAATGTCACTGGGTAGCGCTCTTGTGATGTTGGGTTTCAGGTTAAAATTGATGTTGTGAACTTTGAAAGTTGTTTTTTTAAGAATTCAAGCCTAGCATTGGAGCAAAGCTAAGTATCAAGAGCCTTCTAGTTGGTTTAAAGTAGATTTGAATACTAAACTGTCCTTAATATTCTATTTTTCCAGTATATGTTTATGACCATATACTGTATTTGGTGTCAAAATCATTACCTAATCCACAAATATATCAAAAATTATAAAGCCTTAGGATTTTCAAATGTGGCGTTGACAGTTGCTTTTTGTCGATTCAATAGTTCAAACACTGCCTCACTTTAACCAGGTTAATATTTATGCCAAAAAAATTGTGGTACAATCAGCTTTTGTAAATTACGACAGTAGGCGAATAATAATACTTAAGTTTATTAGTACTAATGAGTACTAATTTATCAGTACTTATTTCTTAATGCCAGCTGAAGAAAATTGCGTTTGGTTATTTTGGTTATTTTGAAGTGCCTGAATTACTGGGCACTCTGAATGGAACCTTTGGAGACCTGTATAAAACATACAGAAACAAAATACTCAACATAATGTAACTAGCTCGTATGCTTATGTATTTGATAACGGAATTAACGTATGACAACTTTAGAATTCAATAACTAATGATTATGGGTGAAAGGATTTGTTTTGTGTCGTTATAAATTTGGCTTTTATCAAAATTGTTCTTTTTAGAGAAGGAAAATAAGTATCAGTTTTTTGTTACAAAAGAATAAGTCTTGAGTTAGTATTACGAAAGCATATTTTTTAGATCCTAGATATTTTTCGGCGGGTAGCACCTGTACCTGATTTTGTATCCANCTGAATGGAACCTTTGGAGACCTGTATAAAACATACAGAAACAAAATACTCAACATAATGTAACTAGCTCGTATGCTTATGTATTTGATAACGGAATTAACGTATGACAACTTTAGAATTCAATAACTAATGATTATGGGTGAAAGGATTTGTTTTGTGTCGTTATAAATTTGGCTTTTATCAAAATTGTTCTTTTTAGAGAAGGAAAATAAGTATCAGTTTTTTGTTACAAAAGAATAAGTCTTGAGTTAGTATTACGAAAGCATATTTTTTAGATCCTAGATATTTTTCGGCGGGTAGCACCTGTACCTGATTTTGTATCCAAGTATACTGACGTGCACGGGAATGGTTGCCTTGGCGTGACTTCGTATTTGGATATACACATATGGACATCTATCATTTTGAACACGAGAATTGTTTGCTTTTACACTATTTAGCTTGTAGTATGTAAACGTTTGATCAGATAAGCTGCATGACGACTACATGTATAGTCTTCATGTACACATATACATACGAGCCAACATCCTTTATTTTATGCTGTTTAGCGTCATATCATCGTTTCATTGCACCCCAAAGTGTTATCTATGATGACCACTTTAATGATACCGAACCAATGATCACTAGGTTGTGGCTGCCTAAGAAGTCCAACTGTGATGCTGCAGAAATGGATGTAGTTCTTTCTGTTTTGTCTTACATTCTCCACCCATATCGCATCCATTTTCCCGAGAAATGCCTTATTTGGGGGTTGGGGGGCATTACTTGGTTATACATATAAATAGATAAGCATCAATATGAAGTATTATGTATATATGGTAGACAGTGTGCCACGTGCTACTTACCAGCTTCGTTACTTTTTCTGTCGGTAAAGGTTTTATTGATAAGATTTAATGAATAGACTAGTTTTCTAAATTGATACCATCGAAAAGACTAGAGAAGCTACCACCCAAATGAATGGAATCAAATCCGCCCAGTCGTCAGACAAGGAATGGCAATAATTTGCAAAATTCATTTACATTTCTATATTGTAACAATGTAGTATTTAAAGTACGATTGACCTCGACATTTCCTAGTTGTATTGTAGATTATTTTTGAGAAAAGATTGGATTTTTGATGAATGTGTTAAAACTCATTTTCACTCGTCACTGCCAACGGGGATTGTTCACACTGTTCAGAGCTTTTGGCTGTATTTCAATGTCAGTAAATGTCCGACTTTATCTGGTTGCCCACGGTAAGCACTCTATGCATCTGCCAATGGATTATAAGTAACTGCTGCTTTTTTATTTGTGACTGTGTTAAATCCCTTGACAATCCACATAAAAAATTGGTGAAACAGTACAAATTTCTTGCTTTTATTTCATGAATACGACGTTGTACATGCACAGAAAATACACAGAGATAAACGATCGGCATCCCTGTTTTCTTGGAAACCCATTACAACAGAGGACCCATTTGTGTTAAAGGAACGTGTTCTGTTCATCATGTCAAATCTATCAGTCGAACGAATACATAATAATGATCGTTATACTGTTGAAAATATAGGTTTTAAGTCAGAGAAAGCAATAACACTAGACCTGGTAGAATTGCAATGGCATCCCTATGTGTATAACCTCCAGTGGCCGTTAAAGCAACACGAAAAGTTACTATAGCAGCAAGAGGCAACACTGTATCACCACCGAAGACGAACATTTATCTCACAAACAATCTTTGGTACTGAGTTTTTACCTGTTGGTCTGGTGGAATTATGGGAATACCCTAAAGGAATGCCCGTTAAAAAAAAAGTTTGGAGCACAAATTGACTCCTGGTTTAGCTTGGGTATCGCTTTGTTGAAGTTTTTAATCAATAACGTTTCTATGCATATTGTTACCGAGACACACACACACACACAACACACAGAACACACAGAACACACATACACACACAGAACACACACACCCCTCTACCTACCCACCTCTTTAACTGACCCTTACTACCATAAAAAGGCAGACTCGGCAGCCTTTACGTTAGTGACGTGGACATTCTGCTGTACTGTCTACCTGCCAACATTGACAATTATGAAGATCTTAAAACCAATACAAGACAACACGTGTTTTTGTAAGGGCTGAAACCTGAGTCTAACGGACTAGACTGAATCATTTTTTTACAAGACAGGAAGGAAAATGACTCTTGATGGGAAGAAACCGAGGGTATCCTGCCTACTGGATGAATTATGCGTGGAACAAAGTGGAGAGGAAGGCACGACAGCAAGATTGCATTATGTACTACAAGGAACAAGAATATAATGAAATTGGGAATGAAAATTGTTTGTGGAAACAATGTGACCGCTGTTTACTTCTGTTTACATCTATGGGCATAATCAAGGTATGTTTTCCTGCAATAGGGGTATTGACATGTGTTTCCATTTCCAATTCAAACTAAGAGTAACATTTAATAACTCTGTATGTATCAATAGGTCATAAACCTTGTAGAGCAATAAACATTTAAGACTTGAAAATTACACAAAACACAACAATATCCTCCAAATATATTTGATTGGATAAATAGATAAGGTAGATAAGGACATAAATTCTATGCAAGACTAATTAATAAAAGTGATAAAATAGCAGTTGTGATTAAAAAGAGGCAAACGGAGATTATGCGGATCAAATAGGCTGAACAAATAACGGTAATTTAAAAAAATTAGAACTTAAGATGTCTTAAAAAATCGGGGGAAGAAAAGTAACATACAAACTTAAAAATGACTACCTCCAGGTCACTGTTGGGAAAAGCTTTGTTATTACATATGTTCGTATATGTAAGGGAAAGTTCGTCCCGTGAAATTCCTTAACGTAGGTTCACAACATTCCTGTATTTATTGTACAATTATTCAGGACCCAAGTAGTTTTCACTTGATCCGAGACATTAGGAGCATATGATCGTCCTGAGGCATTAACTTGCATCATTTTTGTTGTTTTTTATTGAGTTGTTAAATCTAATTTTATACCTCACCATATCCTTGTAACTTACCCCAGAAACAATCTTTCCTTATTTTTGTGTACAAAATGTGCGAGCCAACAAGAATTTTTTTCCATTCACGATGGTGGAAAACAAATTAAGATTTAGAGGAGTCTCAGTTGGTATCTTTCGACCTTTGCCACAACAAGCAATAAAACACGACGTTCCGAACACCTCCCCCTCCCTTTTTTTTTGCGTTAATGCCCATTTCCCCTATATCTTGGACTTCGACGGTGCGCTGCATGAAAACATTTTGGGCAGAGAAAAGTTGTATGATTAGGTACCCTTCCTGACGTCAACCAATAAATTTTTATAAGATTTACGCTTAGGGCTTATTAGTTACCATTGCAAATAGGAGAAACCTAACTGTATTTTTATAATAACTTGCACAAAATTCCTGTGATCCAAAATATAATTAAGCAAGGAATGTAACTTCCGATGCTAAACAAATGTTCACCAACAGCAGCCTGAAATACGCCATATGTTTTAGTACAGTAAAATCCCGTTAGAACGTGGTTTGGGGGACATGCTAATTTAGTACGTTACGTTAGAAGTATGTTGTAGCTGAGATAAAAAAAAATACAAAGACATCATTAATAATGTACCAACGAATAAAACTGTATTTTGATCAAAATCTTGTAAATTACTCAAAATAGTTTTAACTATTAGTTTTTCATCCAATTTTTCACAATGGCTGCTTCGATCTTGTTTAACTGACCCGACGTTTCTTCGGGGTTCAGTAGTTCTGCAGATTAAAAGGAAACCTAAAGGATACAAACAGTATTTAGCGCATCATTCTACGAGAGAACCTGAGCCATTCTGTGTTTGTTTCACTTTGTATCCGGTATTTATTTTCTACACTCTCTCTCCATCATTTAAAGTACGAATCAAATCATTATTGACGAAAAGTGATATCGCTTACGATACCGCATTGACTAGTGTTAGTGTATCAAAGGTTTGGGAGATTTCTAAAGTGACTACTTGGATTACTACTTGGAGTTGCATTCACCTTTGATTCACCTTGAAAGCCACCAAGCGCCAGCTACCTTGCATAATCTTCATTTTTTGAAGCAATTGGGTACAGTTTTCTCTGACACTCGTCTCTCAAGTTGACTAGGATCAACGGAAACACTATTTGTAAGCAGATAAACGGCGAAGTAGTCACCTCTGTATTCTTCAATTACTATGATATGTTTGACAAGCAGGAGCATGCGGCAATGGACATAAAACCTCGTATAACCATGCCTTAAGTCTGCAGCTGGCTGGTTCAGTTTAGAGGCAGAAAAAGAAGCTTGACTGTATTAAGGCTGCCGAAAATGCTTTGTTATGAGCAGTACAATTGTTGACAAACGTGCACTTTACTATTTTCCTTTGAATATTTTCTGTTAAGTGAAACAGTTGTATTTGCTAGTTTTTTGTGTTCCACTGGAAGATTTCTGAATTTGAAAAAACGTCTTGAGCTTTTCATTTTCATAAATGCTTCCTGCAATCATCAGTGTCATTAGCTTCCCCTCATTTTTTGCTTAAGTGAAGTCGCCATTAGTTGTATATGTTCTGAGCGAAAGCAATTTTTAAAACAATCCTGTTTCATCTGCATTGAATATTACTTTAATTTATATTCTCTTAAAAGACTTGTTACGTATTTGCCAAGCCACATATCAAAAACTTCTTGGGCAATAGAATTCGACTCGTCACTAACCATAGAACATGTACTTTGCTTCTTGTTCTGAATCAGTCAAGCCAACATTTGCCTTTTGCTTTAAATATCAGTTGGCAAACAACATCTCCTCATGCTCTTTCTTGCTTCAGCCAAAATAATACCGTGCTCTTAACGTTTTCAAATTTTGCCGTCTTGCAGTTGTTTGCTATCATTAAAAAAATTGTACTTTTTCACAAGACATGTTTTACAAATCGATGATTCGCTCAGATCAAATTCACATTTTTCTACTTTCGAATAAATTAGCTTTAAAATTACTTGCTTCGTTTCTCACATCAGATCCCTGCGGTTTCAATTATCCATCTACTGGACGCCAACCATTGGCTTTTTCTATCGTGAATTTCCAACGTTGCCCGCACGGGGAATCGAACCCGGAATTCTTGGTTACGGTGCAGTTGCACTAACCATTTAGCCACGGCTCCTCTGTACTGTATAACGAAAATATATATCTTGAAAACAAAGCAATTTGTCTAAATATATTAAACTATTGGCAGGGGGGATTCTCAAAGGAATACGAATATTTCAACATAACATTAAAGTATCTGACATTCCCTGTAATATGCATATTTCCAACCAACGGTTTTTTAATTTTTCTTATCACTTTACATTCTCTCAAAGTTATCTTAATCATTTCATGTTATTCTTTTCTCTTATTGGCTGATATTTTAATGTTTGTATTAATATGTAGTTGTAACCATAAAAAGAGTTAGTTGTCGCTTAAACAAGCGAGTCCTTTCATGTTGCAAGTTGTAGAATTGGAATGACACGTTGCAAACCAAATTGGTCGTCTTTTTAACTTTGTTTCTGTAATTTTTGCTTTTATATCCTAAACTAGCGAATAGGTGGGTTGATTTCGCCACATATGGTACACGGAGCAAGATAGGGTAGATTTTACAGAATGGAGGATGTCGAAAACTTCAAGAAAAAGCGTAAAAGTCACCGTGGAACCACAACAAGGTTATTATTGAACAAGATAAGCAACTACTTGGACACAGAAGCTGATGATCATGATAGGTTAAAATTGAAGCAATATTGGATAGACATGCAAGGAAAAGAAAATATTATCAAAGAGTTGGACGATAAAATTCTTAATTTGATGATCAAGAACGGAGATGAAGAGGAAGACTGCGATAAAGAAACCACTGAAGCAAGTGAAGTAATGCAAAAGGTCACATACGGACTAGTATTAATCGAAGATTCCCTTCAAGGAATGGAACAAAGTGGCTGTAACGTTTCGATTAGTTCAAGATCAGAGGAGAAAATTGAATCGTTAGCAAGGAGCAAATCCAGGTAGTCGATAAGTTCAACTGGTAGTCAAATTGCAGCTTACAGTAGAAAAGTAAAATTACCCAAGCTGGAGCTCAAAAAGTTCACTGGGAAGGTTGCCGAATGAGCTGGATTTTGGGACGGTTTCAAGAGCGCCGTTCATCAGGATCCAGATCTTGCCAAAGTCGATAAATTGAAGTGTCTGAGATGTTATTTGGAGGAACCAGCAAAGAGAGTGGTTGCAGAATTTTCCATGACAGAGGCAGATTATGACGCAGCTGTAAACCTATTGATTAAACGATACGCGAACTAGGAGCTATTAAAAGAGCACACATTAATGAGCTAATTAACTTGGCCCCAGTTTTCAGCGAAAACAACCTCGAGAGATTGCGTCATTTGAGGGACCAGATCGAAACTCATTTCCAGTCATTGGAGGCACAGAGAGTTGAGAAAGGATCTTATTCAAGTGTTGTTGTTCTTGTGCTGACAGAAAAGGTACCACAGTCGCTGAGAAATAACATTACCCGGTTTGGCAGAAATCATATGAAGTGGAACATCGATGATGTGTTGGAAGCCTTGGAAAGGAGCTGGACCTTTTAGACGGTCATATTCCCATTCTTAGTGGTGGAGGGAAGCAACAAATGGAAGTGCAGCAACACAGGCCCAAGAACAATGGACCTGCATCTGCTTCTGCTCTGTTTTCAAGCGGGAAAGAAGAACGAACACGAAATGCCCATTCTGGTTATGCGATGACCATTTATCAGATGAATACAATGCAGTTAAGGATCCCAACAACCGTAAGAATACCCTTTTTAAATATGATAGATGTTTTATCTGTTTAAATGCAGGCCACAAGGCCTTTAGGTGTACGTCTAGAATCATTTGCAAGTTGTGTAAGGGTAAACATCATGTTAGTATATGCTCTAGCTTTTCCCATAGGAATAATAGTAAGGATGCGCAGCCAAATGCCAGCACATTAAATCCCGATGCGAGCGCATACGTGGGAAATACTGGTTCAGAAAGGGGTGTAGCTTTGCAAACTGTCTCGGCTACAGTTAATGATAAAGAAAAGGGAGAAGTTAGAGTTTTGTTTGATTCAGATAGCCAAACGAGTTTTATAACAGCCAAGGCAGTAGAAAGATGGGGTTTGCAAGCAGTGAGAAGGAAAAGACTGGGAATTAAAGCTTTTGGGAGAAGCGAAGCTGAGATTGAGACGAGAAATGTCATTCAGTTTTCCTTGGGACCCTTGCGTGGTAAGAAAAAAGTAAAGATTGAAGCATTTGTTGTGTAGGGTATTGCAGATATTCCAAACATTCAGGTTAAGTGTATAAAGAAAGATTATCTACATTTCACTAACATTTTCTTCTCAGATGCCAGTAGGCATGACACTTTAGAGATTGGATGCCTGGTAGGCTCAGATTACATCTGGGCCTTCCAGAAAGGTGAAGTGATACAAGGGGCCCCTGGAGAACCAGTGGCTGTGAAGACGCACCTTGGATGGGTTTTATCAGGACTACTAAAAAGTAACACAGAAAGTACTAGTGTTGATGCAAGCTTGAGTAAATTATGGGATTTAGATAGCATTGGCATAATGACAAAGGAAGATGTGCACGCTAGTGTTATTGATAACATCATTTTCACAGGCAAAAGGTATTCTGTTGGACTGTTATGGAAGGTTGCACATAAGCCTTTGCCTTCAAGTTATGCAAATAGTCTAGCCAGGTTAAAAAGCAATGTAGGTAAGCTAAGGAAAACACCAGACATCCTTGAAAAGTTAAATGAAGTCATTTCTCAGCAGATGAAAGATGGCATTGTTAAACAGATTTCGGAAACAGAGTCTGCCTCAAAGACCCACTACCTTCCTCACAGGGCAGTGATACGAGAGAATGCAGAAATCACGAAGCTGCGAATCGTTTATGATGCCACATGCAGAGACAAAACAGGCGTATCATTGAATGATTGCTTACATGTTGACCTGTCTTAACACCCTTAATTCTAGATGGTCTTCTTAGGTTTAGAGCAAACCCAGTAGCCTTGGTAAGTGATATTGTCCAAGCATTTAAAACAAATTGAGGTGCACCTAGAGGACAGCGACTTCCTTAGGCTTTTGTGGTTAAACGATATTCATGCCTCAGAGCCTAAGACAATTGTACTTCGTTTTCAGAGGGTCATCTTTGGATGCAATTCTTCACCATTTCTCCTTAATGCTGTGTTGCAACATCACATTAGGGAGTATGAGGAACAAGACCCTACATTTGTGAAGAAGCTTTTAAGGGGGTTCGTTGTTGGTGACGAGGTAACTGGGTGTAAGGACACTGTTGAAGCCCTTTTCCTCTATGAGAAGCCCAAGGAAATATTGAAGAGTGGGGTATTTACTCTCCGGAAATAAAAAACAGATGATAAGGTGCTAGCAAGTGAGATTGCAAAGAGAGAATGAAAATGGTGAGTGAACTTGATGTTGGTACCTCTTATGCTAAGGAGACTTTGGGCTTACCAAATGAGTCATTGGGAAAAGGGAATTGAACTAGGTACTAGGTACAAGGATTAACGTAAGATTATGAAAAAGACATCCTAGAATTTGATTTAGGTCAGATAGTGAAAGAATTGAACAGTAATCCCAACCCAACTAAGAGAAGTATTTTGAGTACTCTAGCCTCAGTGTTTGACCCACAAGGATTGGTAAGTTCAATTGGAATCACTGCAAAAAATATTTTTCAAGAGCTTTCTGTAGCTAAACTAGGATGGGATGACCCATTACCTAAAGATCAGTTTTTCAGATGAGACGTATGGCTGAAAGATCTTGTGAGTATTAAAACAATTTCCTTTCCCAGGTTTTTTCTTGATAAGCATCAGGCTGATCAGGTAAGTTACCAGTTACATGGGTTTGCAGATGCAAGTAAGAAAGCATATTGTGCAATGATATACCTTGTCTGCAAACCCGCCCAAAGCACATAGACTAAATTATTGTATGAAAAATCTCGAGTGGCTTCATTGAAATAGCTTAGTATCCCTCGCCTGGAACTTATGTTTGCTAGGATTCTAGCAACACTGATGGATAATGTGGTTGAGGCCCTTGAATTTGAAGTAAACGTTGACAGTATTCCTTATGGGGTTGACAGCAAAACTGCTCTCTATTGGATATTTAACAATGGAGAGTGGAAACAGTTTGTTCAGCACAAGGTAAATGAAATTTTGCAGCTCTCCAAAAAGGATGGGTGGGGGCATGTCCTAGGGAATAAGAACCCAGCAGACTTAGGTTCCAGAGGAGTTTCAGCAAACCATCTGAAGGATAATAAGCTTTGGTGGGAAGGGCCTGAATGTTAAAGAAGGAGGAAGATCAATGCCCAAACAAAATAGATCTTGAAAAATCTGAGGAAATAGAAGTTAAAAGTAAGAGGGTAAATGTATTGGTTAGTAGAAGAAGAGCCTATAGGCGTGAGTAACGTGATTGATATTGCTTATTTTAGTAGCTTAGATAGCTTACTGAGAGTGACAGCATATATCAAACGATATGTGAGGAATTTTAAAAGGAAAAAAGAGAGGAAAGAGTTGTAGATTAGAAAATTGGATGTGAAAGAACTTGAAGAAGTAGAAAGAGTAAAGATTTTAGATAGACAGAAGAATTTGAAAGGAAGTGTTAGCTTTAAGAAACTTGTTGAGAATTTGGGAGTGGTTGAAGTGAATGATCTCATGGTTTGTAGGGGGAGAATGACATATTCTGGTTTGAACAAGGAAGCCCAATTTCCTATCAATTTACCAAGGGATGACAAGTTTACTGAGCTTGTAGTCCCAGACTGTCATGAAAGAGCTCTGCATAGTAAGGAAAGAGGAACCCTCTGAATTCAGATCCAGGTTTTGGGTAACCAGAGATAGGCAATATGTCAAAAAATTAATAAAGAATTGTTTCACCTGCAGAAAGTTTGAAGGAAGTCTTATAATTTGTCTCCCACAGCTATGTTATCAGAGTTTAGAGTTACTGAGACCCCCCCCCCTTCCCTCAGCAACTCAGGTGCAGGCTTCTCCGGTCCACTTTATGTGAATCGTTCCAATGGAGAAATGAATAAAAGCTACATTGCCGTGTTCACATGTTGTGTGACCCGGGTAGTACATCTGGAACAAGTTAACAACCTTGTAGCCACGACCTTTTTGAATTGTTTAAGGCGTTTTTGTGCAAGGAGAGGAACACCCACTCTCATGATATCCGATGATGCAAAAACTTTTAATGCTACTGCCAAATTGTTGGAGAAGATTGTTAATGATTCAACTGAAGTATGTTTACTCGAATATCGGAGGATCTCTTGGAGATTCAATATAGAACGTGCGGCGTGGATGGGTGGATTTTTTGAGCGAATGGTAGGCACAGTTAAAAGGTGTCTCAAAAAAGTAGTTGGCACTGCTAGACTCTCCTTTGATGAGTTGAGTACAGTATTAACTGAGGTTGAAAGCACTGTTAACTCGAGACCGCTAACCTACTTGTATGACGATCGTGAAGAGGCATTAACTCCATCACATCTGATATATGGTAGAAAATTAGTTTTATTGTCTGAAGGAATACAATTGAAGGTAGACGAGTGTGAGGATTTTGAAAGCAAAATGTCTAAAAGACTTCTCTATCTTACCAAAAAACTCTAACACTTCTGGAACAGGTGGAGAAAGGAATACTTAGTAGATCTCAGAGAAACACACAAGATAAGAAAGGGAAAACTAGTTGAAATTAATACAGGCAGTCTAGTACTCATTCAAGACGACAATGTGAAACGCGGACAATGGAAAATGGGGATCATTGAAGAATTAATAAGTAGACGAGATGGACAGGTAAGAGGTACTAGAGTAAAAAGACTTGGTCACGGTAAGCTAGAATTTGATAACAGACCCTTCCCTAAACTATTTCCACTTGAAATGTCTGGAGACGATGACAAAGAGAAAGGAGTATTGAGACATTAAAAAGGAAGTATGGAACGGGAATTGAAAGTGGTGGAAGCAATGAGAAAGGAGATAAGATACCAGTAGAGTGTGAGAATGGGACAAGGAATCAATTGCCAAGAGCACCAGCGAAGGAAGCAGGGTGGAAGTCCAAACTTATGCTTGACACGTAATTTGTTAAGAAGGGGTGTGTGTCAGAAACCCCCGCCATTTCCAATTACGTTGTAGCCCTAAAATTAGCACATAGTATAAAAGCAAATAAGGTTAATTTATTTTAGACTCATTTTTCGGTAAGCTTCGTTAATCATGTTTTTTTTTGTTCGTGTTGTTTGTGGCTATTATTTACGCAAATGCCTGGAGACACGGATCTTGACTACGCATTTAACGTCCAAACAAGCTGTACTAACAGAGAAATCATTGTAAAGTTATCTTAGTCATTTCCTGTTATTTTTTTTTCTTATTGGCTGATATTTTACTGTTTGTATTAATATGTAGTTGTAACCATAAAAAAGAGTTAGTTGTCGCTTAAACAAGCGCATCCTTACATGATGTGGCAAGTTGTAGAATTGGAATGACACGTTGCAAACCAAGTTGGTCATCTTTTTTACTTTGTTTCTGTAATTTCTATTTTTATATCCTAAACTAGCGAATAGAGGGGTTGATTTCGCCACAACTACGCTTGACATCGGTGTTCACCAATGCGCACTCAAAGTGATTGACGGTGTTCACCAATGCGCACTCAAAGTGATTGAGTAGTAAATCAGCTGCCTGTATTAATGACAAAGGAACAGGGCTATTTAACCAAGGGAATTGGTAACAAGTGTCAAATAACAAATACGCTATAACTGAAACCAAGTTGTAACAAAGTACGTTATAACAGTTTTTTTCTATAAGGCTTTGTATACACATTTTGTCAGTAACGGCCATTGCTGAACGTTATACTCCGAAGTACGTTATTACTGAGTTCATTATAAGGGTAGTATACTATAGGAACTTTAAGAAAATGCCTTAATACCAGTTTGATTTTTTTGCAACTATCTCTCTTCTCAAACTCGTCAAGTAGTTTAACAGTGCTCTTCCGACACTTCCTTCAATGCATTCTTGAGCTTCATAGAAAAATCTGCCAAATCCAAACAAGAAAGGGTTGGAATGCAAACACCTTGATGGGAAGGGCACTAGAGAATGAAAGAAAATGGTTGGACTGCAAACACCTGGATAAGCCTCCTTGTTGATGTTCAGTACGTGTGTCGAGGATCCCTCTCCACTGATGACTTTTTGACTAGCGAGTAGGCCTAAGGCCATTTTGTATCTCTATATATCTATTATCCGTCCTTGCATGGTGTACTGTAGTCATATCTGGACAGGTGGTCCCTCATCTAATCAAGATGTTCTTGATCAATTTCTGAAAGGTTTATGTAACTTGATTGATCCAAATCTTGCTGCTCCTTTTCAACTTTTGTTCCATCGACGGATTGAGGCTTATCTTAGCCTTTTTTATAGGTTTTATCATGGGAAGTGTTCGGACAACCTTCCCACGCTGGTTTAGCTCAATTTGTTGCATCGCGTCTGACTCGTTTTCCTCAATAGTTTTTATCCTCATGCAGTTGTTGTACTTCGTTGCTATAAATCTTTATATGATTTTAATTCATTTCTCAAACTGCTAGATTTTGGAACTCCCTGAGTTTTGTGTGCTTTTCTACATCATATGCTTAGAGTGTTTTTAAGTCTAAGTTTATATCTTATCTCTTGACTTAAACCTTTTTTTTCTTTCTTTTTCTCTGTCATTTCACATTTCCATGCATTTCTTGGCACTATGCCTTTTATGGTTTTTAGCCATTAAAAAAACCAAGGTCGTTTTAATTTCTGTTACAAGTAAAAATTCCTTAGATTGCTTCCATCCAGATTTTGGTGTAAACCTTTGAGGGTATATTCTAGCACATCAGCTTTTCAACCCATTCATAGCAGTGGTTTAGATTGCTGCAACGTCTTAATGTATCCTGAGATATCAGCATAACAGAGCAATTCTAATGTACAGACGGACTGTGCACCATCTAGTATTAGGAGAATCCTTCACTTCCAAAAAGATTTCAAAAAGAAGGAAAAAATGGAAGAGAAGCTTCTATATCGGCAGTCTTACAACAAAGGCAGCTGGCCTTTGCAGACCATAGATTAAGGCACAACAAAGCTCCAAGTAAATTACTTGGAATCCAGACGAAGACAGAAAGGTTAGCAAACATAAAGAGCATCGAGAATAGAAGGGGCTCAAGATAGGTGAGCTACGGAATGTGATGTTGAATCACAAGACTATAAAAAACAACTGCGTTTGTACCATCGAATTAGTCGGGTGCGAATAAGTAAGTGATCTTTGAAATAATTTATTTCTTGTTACCATTTACAGGTTTAAATAATCGGTTTTCATCAAGGAAATAAGATTTAAAATAAAACAATTAAAAATAAAATATATTAATATTCATTAGATAGAAGAACTGAAGTTGGTGCACAGTGATGTCGAGACGAAACCAATTTGATTAATATTGGCAATCGCTCAATTGTTTCCAACAGGGTGAAATATTTATAACTGCAAAGTAAATAAGTAAGTAAATAGACAAGTACGTAAGTAAGTATCTAAACATGAAAGTACATAAATATTTACATCTATACATAAGCATGTAAATATTAAGTAAATAGCACGTAATAAGTAAGATAATACATATATAGGTATAAAGTCGGTAAGTATGGTTACACACCATCTAGTGATGGATGGGTGAAAAACCCACATTCAGCGCCCAACAACAAGCCAGGAAAGTTGAATGCAGGCACATGTACTGTAGCCACAAGAGTGAGATAAACTAACCAAATAAAAATGGAAACATCACTTCAACCTTGCAAGTGGCGCCTCACAACAAGTGAGGAAAGGCACATTGCTCAAGCGGTTGTTGTTGTATGACAACAACTCATGACTACAGCACTCCCCACTCCTAGCCTGATAGCTGACAATACATGGAGAGATGTCTTAGTACTAGCACTAAGTCTGGTATTGCAGCATTGAATACAGACTGGATATTTGTTATTGCCCTGTTTGGTGACAAAAACAACAACACACAGGCAAAAAGAGCCATGTTGTTATGTATGCCAAAGGGCATTATGTATGTAAGTTAGTATGTAAGTAGGTAAATAGTAATATAGAAATAAGTAAGTATGAAAGTGCATAATTAAGTAAGTACGTACATTAATATGTAAGTATGGAAGTAAGTTCATAAGTAAGCAGGTAAGGAAATAGAAAATTAAGTAAATACGTAAGCAGGTTAGTACGTACGTAATGAAGCAAGAAATTAAGTAGGTATGTAAGTAAATACGTAAGTAAGCACTTAAACAAGGAAGTATGTAAGTACCTAACTACATATATATGTACATGCATACATGCGTAAATAATTTAATACATAAATAAGTAAATATATTTGTGACTAAGTGAGTAGATAAGTAAGCACATACGTAAAGGAGTATGTAAGTTTGTAAGTAAGTACATAGGTAAATAAATATTTCAATAAGTACTTAAGTATGCAGGTAAGTATGTATGTACATAAGTACGTACGTTACAAGGTTGGTAACTCAGTAGACATAACAATTGGTACGTAAGTAAGCAAATAAGTAACTATACTTGCTTAACATAATCATCTATGCGTCGGGCAGCGCATAAGACCTCCACAAGACTACGCAAATACTGTCTGTTCTTAGTCCATGTCCAAATTTGTCTCAGATTGAATCCCTTTTTCTTTATTTCTTTCTTCACCAATCTCCTCCAGCTCTCCTTTAAGCATATGTTTCTCTTTCCTATTTTCTACAGGCCTACAAAGCAAGGAAACCTTGGGGATGCCATTTCTTTCATGCGGAGAGCGTGGCTTTCTTTGGGGTCTGACTTAACTGAAAGAGCGATTGTGCCAGATTCTGGTTTGGTAATGTGTTGGGCCAAAAGATCCGAAGGATTCTGCGAGGACATCTGACCTTCAAAACATCTAGTTTGTTAAAGACGACCTGGGTTACTTTCCAGGATTTTGAGCCGGACATCAGGACTCCAAGAATATTACTCTTGAATATCGTGATTTTGGTTTCATGTCTGAAATTCGTTACGTCTCAGACAGGTTGCAACGTTACAAAAGCTTCCCTTCCTTTAGAGGTTCTGGCCTCGATACCATCCCCTGAGTTCCCTTCAACTGCTATCTTGCTACCAAGGTACACAAAGACATTCACCTCCTCTACTATGTCACTGTTAATGGTGACTCGGCGACCTGTTCCTGCAGTGGATTTCATCACCTCATTCATCATTGTTTTCCTCAGAAAGCGAGATAGTCGAACTTTCCGTGGATGTCTTAATGCCTTTGTGCCAGAAGTGCATTATCATCTGCAAAATCGACACCCAGTGTTTCAGAGAATAGTGCCCACTGTAGTCCTCAACTTGCATTCTTAGTTGTATCTTTCATCAGCCAGTCGATGCAGAACGAGAAAAGTAAAGGGAACAGCCGACAGCCTTGCTTGACTCCTGTATTCATCTTGAAAGTTATTGTGAGTTCCGTTTCACACATGACTCTGGCATAAAAGTTTGAAAGAGCATCTTAATGATGGAGCAAACAGTGTCTTCTACAGTGTTGATCTTTGCACATTGTCAAAGGGTTTTGCAAAGTCGATGACGTTTGAGTTGACGTTGGTATTTCATTCATGGATCTGTTCAATTATCTGACGAATTGTAAAAATTATGATCCGTACAAGATCTCCCTTTCCTGCATCCTGTCTGCTTTGAAAGAATGTTCTGATTTCTGTCAGTGTCAGGACGCCTGTTTAGATAATCAGTATGGTCTCCTGGCTTAATGCTGGATGCTGAGTCTGGGCCACTCCAGTGTAGGACCCGCTCGAAATGTTCCTTCTAGCATTTCACCATTTCTTAATTTCTTGTAATGATTTTACCCTCTTCATTCTTTATTTAAGTCCTCGAAGACTTGAATTCGCCTGCTAGTGCTTTGGCAATTCTGTTAAGAGTATCTAGTTGTTGTTTTGATGCTGCAGTTTTAGTCTCAGTGGCCAAGTTGTCAATGTAGCCCTGTTTATCCACTTTTGTTTTTTATCGATCCCTTCGTCCAATGCTGGATATGTGCATCGGAGTCGCTGTTCCACTCAGTCTGACTTTACATAGTCTAACTTCTTGGTCTCTTTCCTTTTATCATTCTTCTGTAATATCTCCCTTGATATTTACTCTTTTCTATTCCTATGCTTCAATCCTAGTACTTTATCTTCAGCTTGCAGTACCCATTGTTTAAATGTGCGAATGGTCAGCTTCTGCATGTCATTGAGTAGCTTGCATCATTTTTCAGCTCCAACTAAAACTTCTGTATAATCTGGATATTTTAGTCTAACGATATGTAAGCGGCTTTGCTTATTCATGGCTTTTGTTGGTTTCCTAAGCTTTAGCTTGAGCCTTGTAACAAGCAGGATATTGTTACTAATGACATCAGCCCCTCTGATAGGTCTCACATATTGCAGGATACCTCTCCATCTCCTGTTGGTGAAAATGTGATCAGTCTGTTTCTTGGTATGACCATCAGGTGAATTCTAAACTCACCTGCGTATGTCTTTGTGTTGGAAAAGAGTGTGACCAATGACCAAGTTGTCCTCGTCGCATAACTCGGCCAGCCTCTTTTCGTTTTTCTTGCTGGCACATTCATGAAATCCCTTAGTGGATTCCCTACCAGCACTGTCGCTACCTACATTTGCATTAGGGTGACCCATGACCAGTAAGATATCATGAGCTGGAGTGTCCTCAATAGCCTCCTGTAACTGGTCATAGAAAGCCTTCTTCTGCCACGTCAATCTTCTGCCGCGTCAGTGCTACGTAACAGACCATGACTGTAATCTTTGCTTATGAAGAGTTAATTAAATCATAGATGGGTCTCCATTTCAGCCTGCTTTTGTGTATCCCTCTGTCATGATCAAAGCTACTCCTCTATCGTTTTCAGCGTCATCACATCCTGAAAAGGTGATGTGATAACTAGTATCTAGTTGCCTGCTCCCAGTCGCTGCCCACCTTGTTTCACTAACTCCAAGCAAACATGAGTAATTATTCTGCAACTCTCTAACCACTCAAGTTAAATGACCGTTCTGGTGGGATGTTCTAACATTCCAACAGCCCAGTCGTCGTGTAGTCTTGGGTCCAAGGACCTACACTATCGGGCTGTCAGCTCCCTATTGAGTTTTGCTGCCAGCCGTCTTTCCAGCAATATTCTGACCTGTGTTCATCCTGACACTTGCATTGATTGTTTCTGTGGCTCTTTTGATTTTTTACATGAGTGTGTTGGTAGCTCATTGTGCACACGTCCTTTCTTTCACATCCCGGTTTAGGACCAGGAATGTGCTAAGTAAGTAAGTAACCTTGGAAGTACATAATTACGCAAGTGAATGCGGAACTTATATGTTAACTAAATACGTAAATACCTAAATAAATAAGTAAATACTTAACTAAGTACCCTCTGATATAATTTATTTCATGTTAACATTTGGTATTCTTCAGATAATCGATTATCATCACGGAAACAAGAATAAAATAAAACAATGTAGGATAAAATATAGTAATTACTTCAGATGAAAAATTTATTTTAAACACGGCATGTCGAGATTAAGGCAAATCGACTAATATGGAAAATCTCTTAATTCCAGGTTAGAGTATTAGTTCAATGTCAACGTAGCAGCAGTAGTAGCAGTAGTAGTTGTAACAGAAACCTGGTGACGGACTGGAGGATTATGAATTTCTTCTCCTTCTCCAGGGACGTCACCGTTCCACACTTTGCACCACCTCCTAATTTCGCTATAGTCATCTACAGTAGCCTTACAGAAAGGTTTCCTGGACTTAAGTTGAGTTGTTGTAGGTACCAGATCCATGGCTATTCTCAGTGATGCTCCATCCAGTAGTTCATTCAACCCATGAAGAAACCTTTGTGTCGTTGTTTCCCTTGGTACATTTGGGGAAGCAATGTTGAACATGGTTGATAGCCAATCTGTTTCTGAAATTGTTCTCATTACGTCACGGGGACGTGTGTCAACCTTTGAGGTGCAAGTGCTTCGTGCCCACACGAGGGAGCAGTATTCCGTGACACTGTAGCAAATTGCTAGTGCTGATGTTTTAAGCATTTGTTGATGAGCCCCCCGAGTAGTCCCCGCTAGCCTTTTATGAGTGATACCTTTGATTCCAGCTTCGGAGTAGTGTTGTTTAGGTAACTGTTATAGGTGATGGATCTATCCAGAGTGTCTCCATGGCATTTTGAGTTCCGATCTGGTGGAAAAACTTCATTGTTGACAGTCACAGTGAATGTTTTGTTTGCTTGATGGTTGTCTAGGTTAAACAGTGATGTTACTGCTTTTTGTTGGTTCATCTTCAGGTATCAACTTCTGAAAAACTTCGAAATTACCTTGATAGTGGTAGGTGATAACTCTATCACGTTGATAGTGATAACTCTCTTGATAGTGTCTCATTTGCTTCCTTTAATCTATGGGATTGTGCAGCAATTGCTCAGTCATCCGCAAAGCCAAGCTTTTGTGACTGTGTTCTTGGTAGGTCGCTGATATAAACGTTGAATAGGCTAGGAACCACTACTGAGCCCGGGAGTACTCCATTACACATGTGCTGCACTCTTCCGCCCACCGAAACACACAAAGAACTGACCTTTTCCTGTCAATTGTCTAAAAAGGCGAGTTATCTTCTTGTCGTTGATTATCTGGGCCAGATTCATCATTGGACTATCTCACCAGACTGTGTCATGGTCAGCAGAGAGACTTACAACACAGCACCAGTTTTCTGACCACGTTCAAGATCAGCTTCGGTTGCTGACGTCAAGCCTGAAACCTGCTCTTTGGTGTCCCTCCCTGACCCAAAACCAGCTTGTT
Source organism: Morbakka virulenta (assembly GCA_003991215.1). NCBI lineage: Eukaryota > Metazoa > Cnidaria > Cubozoa > Carybdeida > Carukiidae > Morbakka > Morbakka virulenta. Next base: position 1,568,944 of record RDPX01000165.1, on the reverse strand, counting down.
CTACAGGAATGTGCTGCTCCAAGACTGGAGAAATTCTTGTTAGTATCATTCTTTCTAGTAGTTTGTATAAACAACAAATGAGACTCATTAGTCTTTAATTGTTGGGATCAACTGTAGCCTTATGTGGGTTCAAAATAGCCAAAACGTTTGCTATTTTTTTGTTGGAAGAAGAGTTGTTTTGTTAGCGTCGGAAAAAAGACTCACGCAACCATTTTGTAGCTTTGGGGTCAAAGTATTTTATCATGTTGGGGTATATCCAGTTGATCCCTGCTGTGGTCCCAGCATGCACAGTTTTCAGTGCAACTCGGACTTCGTCCTCAGTCACCAGAACAAAAAGAGAACTCTCAGTTGAATAAGATTTATATATTTTCCCAACGAGCATGAATTAATTGAGACCCACGGTAACTATGAATACTAGTGGAAGGTTCCAATAAAGATATTTACTCTCAGTTGAATAAGATTTATATCTCCCCAAGGACTGTTACCAAGTGCTTGTCTCCAATTTCAAGTTTGGAGTATGAGAGCCTCGGTTTTGATGTTTTTGACAATTTCGGCCACTGTTATTCTGTAACACTCCGGAACGATTCCAGGTGAATTGCCCCCCGGAGAATTGGCCCCGGAGAATTGCCCTTCGGAAGATTGCCCCCTAGAATCACGTTTACTTCTGTCATCGCTTTTTCTAAGAGAATCGAAACGGTATAATCAGTAGAATAGTATAAATTTGATCAACTTGGTATTTCACACAGTGTAAGTTGTTATGTTATGAATGAGAATTATCATTTTTCATATTATCATTTAAAGGCCCTG
>RDPX01000165.1:1526270-1545351 GCA_003991215.1 Morbakka virulenta | reverse complement strand
TAAGGTTATTCTTGACAGTCTCTACTCCAGGTGACTGAAATAAAGTTCTTTCTTTTGGTGTGTTTCAAGAAAATAATTACCGTTTTTGCAGCTCAGTTATTTAGTTGATTTGGCTTTTTATCTTTCACTTTTATAGCAGCGCTTCACAAAGCAACATTCTTGTTGTATTGTTTTATACAGTCGTATACTCTACTACATTACACTCTGCCATACTATATTACACTATACTCTACATTACACCGAGTTACACCTATCAATGCAACAGTATAGTCTGTAATGAATCGCCAAGCATTAGCATATTATAATACAATGCCAGTATAAAAGTACTATGTTTCAGTATCCAGTATTGTTCTAAAATACACCACAGAAGACTTCACTACAGGATGCTACCCTATACAACATTTCACTAGTGATTTCCCCATTGTACTACACTTCAAAGCGCTATACTATTAACATAATATACCATATTACAATTTATTATATTAGACTATGTTCTAATGCATTATTCTACCCTTTCTATATTAATAAAAACTGCTATTTATCTCCCAATATACTCTATGTATCTCATTGTATGTATATCATTGTTAAAAGTTGTACCATATCAAAGTACACTATGCTAAGCTGAATTATTGACCATCAATTTTACCATCATAACGCTAAATATGAACTATCTCATGGAATACCAGCAAAAAATATGATTCTTCATGTATTGTGAAAATTGAAATAAGCCCAGGGGGAATATTTTCAAATTTGATGTTCAAAAGAAGGGGCTTATTCAAGATGAAGTCTTTCGAGAAGGTGCTTAATCGGATTATTACGGTGAATGCATTTCATTGCTTATTTCTAAATCAGTGCGATGCAGAATGATAAAGAAAGGTGCAGAAAGAAATGTTCATTGCAGATTAAATACACCAGCTATTTTGATGAAGTGGAAAATGCAAATCTTTCTCAAAACTGTGAAAAAGCTCACAGCTTGATGGTACGGACCTTTAATCAATACGATATTAGGGAATATCCACAAGTATAGAAAAAGACTGCATAAACGAAATGACACGAGTGAAATATGCCAGTGTTGGAAGTGCTGGAAGTAAAGTAAGTTGTCTCTTCCGTATCAACAGAGATATTTCTATAGGACAGTGCTGATAACACTTACAAAAGTAAAGCAAAGAAATGATTATCAATAAGCTGTAATATGACCTCAAATATGGTGGCAGACAAAAAGTAACTATGTACTTCCATATGTTAATTATGGATGTTGTTATCGTTTCAATTTACTACTATGCAATAAAACCCTGTTGTTTTGGCAAACCTGCTTGTTTCAGNACGTGATTCGGGGGGGGCAATCTTCCCGGGGCAATCTTCCAAGGGCAATCTTCCGGGGGGCAATTCACCTGGAATCGTTCCGGAGAGATACAAAATAAGAGTGGACGAAATAGCCAAAAACATCAAAACCGAGGCTCTCATACTCCAAACTTGAAATTGGAGACACGCACTTGGTAACAGTGCCTGGAGAGATATAAATCTTATTCAACTGAGAGTAAATATCTTTATTGGAGCCTTCCACTAGTATTCATAGTTACTGTGTTTCTCAATTAATTCATGCTCGTTGGGAAATTCGACATCTTCGCCTACATCTACGTGACAATTGAATAAGTGAGATGATGAATAAAATGACCAAAATTTTATGACCTCGGAATATTCCTTTTAGGAAATGAATGATTTTAGTTAAACTGCTATCTCTTGTGCCATTAAGATGCAAATTTTGTCGAACAAATTTTTGAGAGTTATCTGATTGCTGTAACTATTTTTGCTGGAAGTTTTTGCAAATCGAGTCCACGTAAAAGTCCGTAGTGAGGTACCGAGTCGAATGCTTTTCGGAAATCGAGCTATAATGTGTTAAGAGTACATTTCTTTGAGCTCACTTCTTTTGATATGTTTTTGTTTAATATTTCACTTCCTCCGTTTTATCCCAGATATTCGTCTTTCTTTAAGCTTGTTCTGATGTTACGATGTTATTTGTTTCACAATGGTCGCAAAGAAAAATATTAAAACAGGTGGTATAAAGTTTATACATTATGTTTCAACATGCTACAAAGCGATAATCTTGGCCACACAAGTGTCTTAGATTTTTGGTAGCAGCACAGTTTCAGCCTGGGCTAGCCAATCCGGATTGGATTCAGGGCTGGAGAATTAAGTTTTGAATAGTCTTACGGGTAATGGGACAACGAAGGACAGTTTTTATACCAGAAACTAGCAATAAATCCAGTCCATGTGATATTTTTAATTGTATTTTTTGTAAGTAAGTAAGTAAGTAAGTGAGTGAGTAAGTGAGTAAGTAAATAATTAAGTAAATATGTACGTAAGTACTTTGGTACTGTAGCTAGTCTTACCTTGAAGTAGAGTTTCCATTTTCTGTATGCAAAAGCACCTTACCTCTGCTTATGGCATAATAGCCCCGCTTGAGTACTAATTAATCGTCATGGAGCTTAGTGGAAAGATTTCGTTATAAACAGATTGACATAATCTCTTGAGCGGATTTGCTTTCTAGATTGATCAGTGGATACGCCATTAAGTTCTTCCGTTAATACATTTTGGTAGTCTACCCAAACTCAATTTTTTTTATACCTAATGGACTTATACTTTTCGTTTTGGTGTGTTTAAGCAAGTATGTGAAAGTATTTTTACAGCGACAGAGATTTTAAAAGGTCTCCTATGTTATAACTTGATGAAAAGGAAGAAACAAACGTCGGGAACTCTTGATTTTGAGTCCGTATATTGAGAAGGAAATGCTCATTCCCCCTCTTCAGATAAAATCTCCAAATTGGTTAAACTTACCAGGCAGCGTTCTCAAAAGGTCCAGAGAAGATCCAGAGAAGCTGGTACCATTTCGGTAATTTCTGAATGTTTTTAAGCATTTTTCAGCTAAACAAACCATAATGGGATGAAAATTGGTTACATGTTCAGGACCTCAGCGATCTTGATACCTGCCGGACAAGAAAACACACGAGCTTCCACTCACATTATCCCCTCTTATGATTGATCCATTGTTTAACATTACACTCATAATGAGAGTAGTAGTGATAAGGTGGTACAAACAAGGGTGTTTTTATCGAGACAGCATCTCTGGGACGGTTGTCAACCAAGGCGAAAGAGGTCTCCTGTGTCTGGGATAGATGTTAATCTGATATATCGTTACGCTCTGGGGTCTTTTGTCTAAGGTTATTCTTGACAGTCTCTACTCCAGGTGACTGAAATAAAGTTCTTTCTTTTGGTGTGTTTCAAGAAAATAATTACCGTTTTTGCAGCTCAGTTATTTAGTTGATTTGGCTTTTTATCTTTCACTTTTATAGCAGCGCTTCACAAAGCAACATTCTTGTTGTATTGTTTTATACAGTCGTATACTCTACTACATTACACTCTGCCATACTATATTACACTATACTCTACATTACACCGAGTTACACCTATCAATGCAACAGTATAGTCTGTAATGAATCGCCAAGCATTAGCATATTATAATACAATGCCAGTATAAAAGTACTATGTTTCAGTATCCAGTATTGTTCTAAAATACACCACAGAAGACTTCACTACAGGATGCTACCCTATACAACATTACACTAGTGATTTCCCCATTGTACTACACTTCAAAGCGCTATACTATTAACATAATATACCATATTACAATTTATTATATTAGACTATGTTCTAATGCATTATTCTACCCTTTCTATATTAATAAAAACTGCTATTTATCTCCCAATATACTCTATGTATCTCATTGTATGTATATCATTGTTAAAAGTTGTACCATATCAAAGTACACTATGCTAAGCTGAATTATTGACCATCAATTTTACCATCATAACGCTAAATATGAACTATCTCATGGAATACCAGCAAAAAATATGATTCTTCATGTATTGTGAAAATTGAAATAAGCCCAGGGGGAATATTTTCAAATTTGATGTTCAAAAGAAGGGGCTTATTCAAGATGAAGTCTTTCGAGAAGGTGCTTAATCGGATTATTACGGTGAATGCATTTCATTGCTTATTTCTAAATCAGTGCGATGCAGAATGATAAAGAAAGGTGCAGAAAGAAATGTTCATTGCAGATTAAATACACCAGCTATTTTGATGAAGTGGAAAATGCAAATCTTTCTCAAAACTGTGAAAAAGCTCACAGCTTGATGGTACGGACCTTTAATCAATACGATATTAGGGAATATCCACAAGTATAGAAAAAGACTGCATAAACGAAATGACACGAGTGAAATATGCCAGTGTTGGAAGTGCTGGAAGTAAAGTAAGTCGTCTCTTCCGTATCAACAGAGATAGTTCTATAGGACAGTGCTGATAACACTTACAAAAGTAAAGCAAAGAAATGATTATCAATAAGCTGTAATATGACCTCAAATATGGTGGCAGACAAAAAGTAACTATGTACTTCCATATGTTAATCATGGATGTTGTTATCGTTTCAATTTACTACTATGCAATAAAACCCTGTTGTTTTGGCAAACCTGCTTGTTTCAGAGGCGTAGAGAATTTTTGAAATTGTTTAAAGTTTCTATCAAAAGTAAAAAGGTCCAAGAGAAACACCTGAATCACAAAGAATGCATATGACACCGTTGGTCAAATATAACCTCAACATTGTGATTTTTGTAAAGAGATTAACTCAATTCTCAGGTTACAGGAATCTTTTTTGATAATACGCTTCTCCCATATTTTTCAGAGCTAAAAGGTCAAGAAAGAAAAGAGACCATATGAGCCATTGTTACCTTATTCAACGTTTATTTTTAACTTAAATGAGATTTTATTCACCTACTATGATGACTCATACTATTTTAAGTTCTTTCAATAACCCCACACAGTTATAACTCAAATATTGATTTGCACAAGGAATACAATTGTTATTCTTACTTGGTAGGATATTTTTAGTTGGAAAGGAAGTATCAACAAATAGTCTGTAGAGAGGAACGTATGTAAATTCCATATAAAACGAGATAAATTAATTAAAAGTACCGAGTGATTTTAAAGCATTGTCATTTACACAGAAGGACAGGGCAGGAAAGATGAATATACTTTAGAAAAAGGTAAACAGATTAGGAAATGAAAACAGTGGAGAATCTGTAATGTAGAATAGACAGATCGATCAGTTGTTATATTGGTAGTCCATCTAATTCCTAATTTTAGAATCACACCTCAAATTGTTGGATCGATCTATTTAGCGTCTCATAGAAGAAGACTGAAAAAGGCAGAAGGTACAAAACAAGGAAATAATTATGTATACATACTGATGAGGAAAGTATTTCTCCAAATGTTGCTATACATTAAAAGATTCAAAACTTAATAAGACAAGAATTAGTATAAACATGGCCGAAGTAACCGAAAAAAAAAAGGGTGGGTGGGAAGGGTGTTGAAATGCCAACTATCAGATGTCTAATCTGCACTGACGAATTGTGGGACAGGAGAACACATGTCTGCAGATCTAGCTATATATACATATATATACACACATATAAGAGGCGTCATTTCGTTTATGCAGTCTTTTTCTATACTTGTGGATATTCCCTAATATCGTATTGATTAAAGGTCCGTACCATCAAGCTGTGAGCTTTTTCACAGTTTTGAGAAAGATTTGCATTTTCCACTTCATCAAAATAGCTGGTGTATTTAATCTGCAATGAACATTTCTTTCTGCACCTTTCTTTATCATTCTGCATCGCACTGATTTAGAAATAAGCAATGAAATGCATTCACCGTAATAATCCGATTAAGCACCTTCTCGAAAGACTTCATCTTGAATAAGCCCCTTCTTTTGAACATCAAATTTGAAAATATTCCCCCTGGGCTTATTTCAATTTTCACAATACATGAAGAATCATATTTTTTGCTGGTATTCCATGAGATAGTTCATATTTAGCGTTATGATGGTAAAATTGATGGTCAATAATTCAGCTTAGCATAGTGTACTTTGATATGGTACAACTTTTAACAATGATATACATACAATGAGATACATAGAGTATATTGGGAGATAAATAGCAGTTTTTATTAATATAGAAAGGGTAGAATAATGCATTAGAACATAGTCTAATATAATAAATTGTAATATGGTATATTATGTTAATAGTATAGCGCTTTGAAGTGTAGTACAATGGGGAAATCACTAGTGTAATGTTGTATAGGGTAGCATCCTGTAGTGAAGTCTTCTGTGGTGTATTTTAGAACAATACTGGATACTGAAACATAGTACTTTTATACTGGCATTGTATTATAATATGCTAATGCTTGGCGATTCATTACAGACTATACTGTTGCATTGATAGGTGTAACTCGGTGTAATGTAGAGTATAGTGTAATATAGTATGGCAGAGTGTAATGTAGTAGAGTATACGACTGTATAAAACAATACAACAAGAATGTTGCTTTGTGAAGCGCTGCTATAAAAGTGAAAGATAAAAAGCCAAATCAACTAAATAACTGAGCTGCAAAAACGGTAATTATTTTCTTGAAACACACCAAAAGAAAGAACTTTATTACAGTCACCTGGAGTAGAGACTGTCAAGAATAACCTTAGACAAAAGACCCCAGAGCGTAACGATATATCAGATTAACATCTATCCCAGACACAGGAGACCTCTTTCGCCTTGGTTGACAACCGTCCCAGAGATGCTGTCTCGATAAAAACACCCTTGTTTGTACCACCTTATCACTACTACCCCCATTATGACCATCTCCCTAGTCTTTTCACGGGTTGTTCCTTGACAGTTGGTATTCGTTCATTTGCTATGTGGAAGTGCTTCTGTTGCTTTTTTCCCTTTACTAAAACAAAGCTTCTTGACTTTTTAGCCTTGAACTTCATTCTGGCTCACTTAACGAGGTGATCTGGTCGCAAGCAAAATTTTCTCCATTGTCTTTTCTCTTTACGTCGAAACTGTCAAATCATCCATAAAGGCTCTAACGGGGGTTGTGACCACTACTTCTGTTGTATCCATGCTCTTCAGAAACATTTCCATCACCAAAATAAACCAAATCACAGAAATGGTACACCCAGCTGCTATTCCTACTTCAAATCTCTGCCAATCTGTGGTGAAGTTATTAGCAGAGAATCCCATTTGGAACTGATTGTAGTAGTTCATCACCATCTTCTGCACATCGTCAGGTATCCAGAAAAATCCCATCGCTTCTTTCAATATAGTGTGTGGAGCTGATACATAGGCGTTTGCCAAATCCAACCATACCACTGCTAGTAACTGTTTCTCAGCTTTGGCTTTTTCTATCTCGTCCCAGAGGCTAAAATTATGTTCCAAACAACCGGGAATGCCAGGGATACCAGCTTTCTGCACGCTTTCATTCACATAGCGGTTCTACTGGATGGAGACCATAACACGTCTCGCTATTATTCCGTTCATGATCTTTCCATCTATATTGAGCAATCTCGGTTAAATTTTTTTTCCTTTGGGAGATGTGTCCCCTCAGCTATCTTCCGTCTTTAAGCTTCCTTCCTCTCCTTCCACATCTCACGTAATAATAGAAACAGCACGTTCAGTACCCTTGGACAGTTCTTGCAGACCTTATGACTTACTCTATCATTTCTTGGTGAATTTTTTGACCTTGCATGTTTTACAAACTCCTGGACTTCCTTCCATCGACGATCACTCATGTCGAATGGTAGTCCTGGTGCTAATGGCTTCTTCAACCCGGTCATGCTGGGCACCTTCTTCTCACGGTCTTTATCACAGTATGTCTCTTTCAAGTGCTTCTTTAAATCTTTCTTTGAACATTGCAACTTCCCGCTTCTTTTTTCAGCGAATAAGGTTTTTGGGTACTTGTACGGGTTAGCCAAGAAACTTTTTCTTGCCTGCTCTCTCTCCTTTTTTTGTCTTCAACCACTGTTCATTCCTCAGTAGACTACGATGCTTTTTCTTCAGTTGCTCATAGAGAACCTTCAGTCCATTTCTCTCCTCTGGGTGGCTCAACATCCATCTGGCCCTCAAAGCTTTCTTTTCTGTCCTGGTTTCTTTCAACATCCGTTGTCTTCGAGATAGAGCATGTCCTTGCTCTGTTCTCGCCTTCCGCTCCTCTTCAATATCGAACTTCCTCTTGCCTTCCTTGTAAATTGCCGTGGCTAGCTTTTCTAGCCTCACTTCGTTATTGACGTAGGGTAGACGTATCTGCTCTATAGGTTCTTTCTCTTCTTTATGACTAGGCCTGCTACATTTTTGGTAATGCTCTCTTAACATCCCTAGTATGGTAATCATTGGATTAGAGAACCTTTTGGAGGTGTCTCTCTTCCTTTCTGAGGTTGTATGGTTTTGAAATTATGCTTTTTGCCCCTCCAAACAGAGTGGTGATGACGATATGAGGAGCTGAAACTGTGGGATGTTATGCTTATTATGGTATTGGTAGGTATAATTTGGTTTTCTATAACAACAAAAATGATTCAATAGGCTTGTCTCTTTACTAAGGCATCAAGAATTGGCATTATCTTTCTTCTTCTTTTTTCTATATTTCAGAAATAAAGCTCGGGGTTCCCAGAATCTCTCTTAGAAACAAGGAGCCCTTTAAAAAGCCAAGGACAAATAGAGTTAATAGTTGCACTGTCGCAATTTCAGAGTACGTGGATCACTATCTTCGCAGACATGCTGAAAAAACTTCTTCCTATATTCGTGATACTGCTGATTTCATTAACAAGCTAAACAAAATTATTACTTCTAATTGCAATTTAATCCTTTTTTACGTTTCATGGGAATTAAATCTCTCTATCCCAATTTTGATCATGATAAAGGAGCAGAAGCATGTTATGTTTATCTAAAACCTGGCAATCTCTCAAAGATTCTCTGTAAATACTTAATCAAAGTAAGATAGCTGGTACTTAAATGCGACACTAAGACTTCAAAAGAAGGATTGTTCATGAAATGAAAGGTACTGTTATGGGCACTTTGATCGATGTTAATTTTGTGAATTTATTTATGGCCAATTATAAGCTATCATTTTGTACCTATTAGGAATTTTCATTTGGAAAACGTCCTTTAGTTTGGGTTAGATTTATTGACAATATCTTTATTACATGACAGATAAAGCATCATTTGAACACTTAATCAACTTTTGCAATTTTTTTATCGATGAGAGAAAAATGAAATCAAATATCAGTTTTACTACGAGTTATTCTGTTGATGAAGTAAAAAATTGACGGCGTTGTTAAAATTCAGGATAAAATATTTATTACCACTTTATTTATATATATATATATATATATATATATATATATATATATATGTATAAGCGCAAAAACACAATGAGCAGTTGTAATCTGACAGACGAGATAATAAGATATAAATTATTTTAAGAAATTTTGAGAAAAAGAATCGGAATTTCTTTAGATCTTTTCTTACATACTGTTCCTCCATCGTTAAAGTTCAAAGGGAAGAAAGAAGATAAGAAAAAATGCTACGTCAACATAAACATTGAAAAGGAGACTGGGAACCACACCAACCCAAGAAATCAAAAAGTACTACCATTCGAATCTGATAAGCAAATATATCTTTTTGTGCAGATCATTTAATAGATGAAAAATTTTTCATAGCCATCATGATAAAAGTTTTCATCACTCCTAAGCCATTAGCAATAAAAAAACTTGTTGCTGCAACAAAATCAGCTTTCAAATGTATAAAAATGAAGTGAAATTGCGTTTACACATGACCAATGTCCCTACAAATTACCTCAATGGTATACAAATCCTGTATAAATATTTGCAAGTGAAGCCTTCAATTTACATAAGATGTAATTTTTTTTCTTCGCATAACTTTATGTTGAGTGTGGTGTAATTAACAAAATGCCTATTTCATAACTATCATTCATTCAATAAAGTTTAGCTGATCCCTAAAGTACATAAAACAAATCAATTTATTCTTAGGGAATTAAAGCACAACAGTAAAGTTTGCTCGAAATATCCAATTATGTATATGATTCAGATGTCTAGACCTTGGTGTAATAGGATACCTATCACTAACCCCACTGAATGTGATAGTTTGACTAGATCAACTCCCTACATGCACCAGAGATAATGAAGAGAATTATAGTAGTAAACGTACACAGCAACCAAACAATTAATACTATTGGAAGTCAGTCTTACTTTGAAGTTAGCATTAGAAAAAGTCTACTTGGAGTTAAAACTTATTTAAAAGGCATCGGGTTAACAAAGGTTAAACAATTAATTGACACTTGTGACCTTTACCGTCGATGTAAACGAAAAAACTTCTTTGTTTGAAGCGCAAGAAATAAAGCTATACAGAGAGAAGATAAAAAAAGAAGAAAGAGATGATAAAGAAAATCATTTTTAGAGAGAATAAAGAATAAAGCACCAAGGTAGAAGCAGAGATAATTCTTGTAGCAAAGAGTCTGGAAGATTACATTTCTTCAACTCTGATGTCAATCCTAATTCTCTTACTCTCGTTTTGATGTCTTTTTGTGGTGTTCCTAATACCCCGACGACTGTTGGGACTACTTTCATTTTCATATTCTATAGATTCTCTTTAAATCCTGGAATTTTTCTATTTTCTCTTTCTCTTTCTGTTCTATCCGGGTATTATACAAGGTGGCAAAGTCAACGATACTGCAGTTGTTGATTTTTTCTTGACTAAAATTAAATGTGGCCTTCTCACTTTGATTATATGATCGGTTTGGAAAGAAAAGTCTAAAGTACAAGTATTATTTTCAAGCACACTTTCTGGTTCATGGTTGTACCACTTACCGCTTACATGAACACCAAACTTGTTACATATGTCCCAATGAATTCTTTGCCCCCTTTTCCTTGGCTTTTTTTACTCTTCGATTTTTATATTCTTTCACTTTTTCGTTTATTTGCATGTCCGATCTTTTAGTTGCACTCAACGATCATTCCTTGCTGTCCTGTGAGTATCCCTCTAGCTCCATCTTTAATGTTTCTACCGTATCTTCAATACTCAGACGTCTTCCACCTCCTTCGTTTCGTGAAGTATACAGGCTGTCTGCATTGCTTTTTGGATTGAGTGTTTTATACATTGTCATTAGATAGACGTCATTCAACATCTATCTAATTCTTCAATCTCTTGTTTCCTCTATTCTAGAAAGGAAGCAGAGTACCTTACTACTAAAACAGCTTACGTATTAATTGCATTAATGATGTTATTTCCATTTAACTTTATTGACACTTTCCTCCCTCTTCCTTTATACTCTTTGCTGACTCTTCCTCTCGTCTCTGTTGTCTTTATATCAGCTAACTCTTGAACACCTAGGTGCTTTTAGCTTTCGTCTTTTTGTAAGTTGCAAGTGATAATAAACAAATTTTATTTTAACCGACCAAAAAAGCTGCTGGGTCCGTTCCACTCTGCTTCGTCACACAATTCCATCTTCCATTACCGCTTCAAGATGTTTCACCTGTAGGTCCTTATCTCCAGTGAGCTGGTTAATGTAAGCTAACAGTGAACGACCAACACTAGAGTGACCAGTAACTGATTATCTTTACAGAAAATAACTTATGAGCTCATTTTTTCATTCCGTAGCAGTGTCCAACATAACTTGTGCGCCGTTCGCTGAGAAGAGTTGGTACAGGAAGAACTTTCTTATAGAGTTCTTCTTTTCTGATATGCTTCTTATTGTAAATAGCTATGAAACACTAAATTGAGGTTCATAATTATTATATGGACAGTTGATTTGTCTTTGTTAGTACACCGCATTTAATAGTATAATAGTAGAAAAATGGGCTTTGTTTAGACTATTTATTATTATATTGGAAGTATTATATTATTCACTATTTAAGGTTGAATTTTTTGAGCAAGAATCAGTAAGAAAGATTTCCTTTTATGGACATTTAACACCATTAGAACTAGATAAATATCTAGTCAGAGAAGACTTGGTTTATATAGCTGCAGCAGTTAACAAAGCATACAGCATAACTGATGATATCATATTATATTACATTATATTATATTACAGGATATTATATTATATTTCATTTCATTATATCATATTTTATTATATCACATATATCATATTATAATATATTAAATTACATTATATTATAAACTTTTGTATTATATTATATTATATTACATTATATTATATTATATTATATTATATTATATTATATTATTTTATATTATATTATATTATATTATATATTTTAATGACCTTGTACATGCAATTAACAATTATTTATCTCAATTTTGCAATGAATAAAGATTTTACAGTAAACGTAGCTTTGCAACCAAATCCCAAAGTGCTCTATTTCCTTTTGTCGCTGACACTTCTTCCGGGATTTGTTTGACAAAATTAAAAATGAAATTATTCTATTTCAGATTTTGTAGTTATTGGAATAATTGTTTAAAAAAAGGTCACCCAAAATTTTAGTCATTCAGATGGTCGGTTAAGACAGTCCATTTACGGAAAGAGATGAAGAAAAACTAGGAAAGAGAGAAGCAGGTCCATTTATTAAAATTGTAAGCACTGACAGAGTGTTTTGGTAAGACGTCTATTAGAATAGTCAAAAATAACTGTGTTGGGTTTCCAATTCTCATTTGGCTATAAGAGGAACAAACGAACTTGAATTATAATGACAAAACATAGAAACATATGCTACGGATGTGTTTCATATTTTAATTTTTATTCCAATACGAAATAGCAGACGGTTTTGGTGAAACACCAGCAACGAATTGATATAAAATACCTTTCATTGTCTCCATTTAAGGCTTCTATTTACTTGCTGCTCTCATTAGTTCTTCAGTTGGAAATACCTTGAGTGTTAACTAAGTGTAAACTAGTTGTACAACAATTAAAATCCTGAAGGTTGCAGGTTTGCAGGCGACTTCATTGACAAGTACCAGCAGGGGTGGTCTTCAAAGCAAATGAAAGATGATTCTCAGGTATTGTCGTACAGTTGAATTACAAATATGACCTGCAATGACTGCTGAAATTGTCAACAACAGAAGACAATTGCACAGTTACCCATGAAATAACCACAATCAATTCATGTGAAGCTATTTTGTCGCTCACTACAAAATGTTGTGTAGTGGATGCTTAAATTTCATTTCAAATTTTATCATGTAAAGCTTTTCTGTTTCAATTTTTACAAATCTTTTTATAAATAAAAGCGAAAAGAATTTCCCCAGACTGTCATTAATATGAATTACCAAAATGACCCTTATACTCCTCAAATTACAAAAAAATTAGGAAAACACCAACTCCACTGGTGGTCCGACACAGTCAAAAATTATTGATCACCGAACTTCTCTTCTCTTCAACACGAAGGATTCAAATGAAATACTCCAACACGGTAGCTACAATTACTTTAATAACCTTACCAATAACCAAAGGAGTGTATTGACAAATTCCTTCTCAACAGAAGTAGTATTCTCAGACCAGCCAATTGGGGTGGAAGGGGCATTTGGAAAACTTTTCATAAGCACCAACATCAATATGGGTGCTAAGGAAAAGTTTTCAAATTGTAAATGTTTGAAAAAGTTTATCTACGAAGTGCTTAAAAAATACTGAATAATCTAAGTAGGCAGTACAAAAACTAGAACAAAACACTCGAAACTGAGTACTAAAAATTAAACTCTATCGTATACAAGAAGTTAACTATTTTATTATGTACCAACATTTATGTCAAGTTTGTATATCTTAGCTTTATCCTATATTTGAAGACTTATACAAATGTACTATACTATAAGAGGACTCAAGTGAGTTTTCTAAAGAGTTTCAGTGGTACATCATCTTGAGGTCCGGCTATTGCAGCTTACCAAAACCCAATAGCATATTTACAGCCTGTTTGTGATGTCTACAACAGTTATTTTGTTTATATTTGGTGTTTTTTCTGCTTGAAACCTCTTGCTCAGAAATCATGGTGGTCTTAAATAAAACAACATTTCAAAGCTACATTTTTCTCAGTTCCATAAGCTAAAACTTCAATCTTTGTTACAATGAATGTTTGATCTTTTTACACAAACATGGACTAGGTGGAAGTTTGATCCAACAGAGCCGGATAGAGTAACAATTATGGAAATCTACTGTCGAAAGAAAAGAGTAAGAGCTGGATATCGAGGGCACGTTTCAAAGACGTTGCCGAAGATTCAACAGTTTTTACAGAGTTCCGATTTACCAGATAGGACTGGGATTGTACAATATTTAGATTCGTTGAAAGAGAAACTGGCAAGGATTAAGGAATTAGACGATGAAATTTTGGATCTGGCCAGCTCGATAGATACGATAGACCTGGAGGCAGAAATCGACGAGGCGGAGGATTTTCTGTACGAACCTAAAAGATTTCTTCTGATACTTGAGGAGAAAAGGGGAAATTCTCGAGAAGAACGAGTGATACCGAAAGCTGGCTTGGTAAGAGAAAAGTTACCAAAGTTGGTGGTAAAACGATTCTCAGGGAAGCCTCAGGATTGGCAGGAATTTCACGACAACTTTTTGTCAAGTATCCATAACAACGAAGGATTGTCGGAAGTTGATAAATTCTCATATCTTAAGTCATTGGTGGACGAACCAGCAAAATCAGCAATAGCAGGATTCGCCTTGACCTCAGCAAACTACAGAGCTGCGTTCGATTTACTAATTGAGAGATTCGGCCGGCAAGATTTAATCAAACGGGCTCACATAAAGGAAATGTTGAATGTTGACCCCATTCGTTCGGAGCGAGACGTACAGAAACTGAGGAATCTCCACGACAAGATCGAGGCTAGACACAGTGGACTAGAAGCTCTGTATGTCCCAGCAGAAACTTACTCCGGAATTGTGGTGCCATCGATCATGGAGAAACTACCCTTGGAACTAAGGCTCTGCCTCTCTCGAGGCGAAGAAAATTATTTACAATGGTCAGTGGACGTCTTCCTTAACAATTTAGGGAAGGAAATTCGCCTCAGGGAAGAACAGAGCGAAGTTAAAGAAGACGCCTTAAAGGAATGGAACAGAAGAAATGTTCGAGAGCCAAATATACTAACTGCCAGTGCCCTGACTACCTCAATGGACAGAGAATTTTGCCCATTCTGCACGGGGAGTCACAGGGCCGAAGATTGTCGAAAAATTAAGGATATCGGTGAATGTAGGTATTTGCTTAGGCGATTTGGTCGTTGTTTTAATTGTTTGGCTAAAAGGCACAAAGTTTCACAATGTCAAAGAAGTAGTTTTTGTGCTAATAGCACTTGTAGGACTGGAAGTAAACATCATACTTCCATTTGTGAGAGCATATGTAATAAATCTGAGTTTAAGGATAGTAGGCCCAGGCGTGAAAGGGTCTCGACTTCGCCATCTAATGATAGCTCTGGTAATTTTAGATCTGATTTACATAGTATGAGGTGTGATAGGCCTAGGAATTCGTCTACTTCACTTGTTAATGCTTTACCCAGTGAATTACCGATAGGTGATGTTAATGTAACTAGTGCAAGTTCTATTAATCATTGTAAGGATGTTAAGAAGGGCACAGGGGTGGCATTACAGACCGCCATAGGAAAGTTAAATGGTCATAAAATGAGGATACTTTTTGATTCGGGAAGCCACCGTTCGTTTATAAGAGAATATGTAGCAAATAAGTTAAGCTTAGAAACAGCGAGAACAGAAAATATCAGTTTGATCAGCATCAGTTGTGATCAGGATTATCTGTTCTCATGAATTGTAATAGATTGTTATAGCTTTGAATTGCAAACTAATGCGTTTTCCCAGACATTACTTTTTTGCAGGGTAAGCCATTTGATCTTTAAACTACTTCTTCTTCTTCTCTCTTCTTCGTCCTGTCCTTGACAATCACAGCTGATTTGACAAATGTTTCGCGGTGTAGATAGTAGCTGGTGTTTGTTCCTGGAGGTCCTCTGGTTGGCAGTTTCGGACCGTTGGGCAGCTAAATAGGTGTTGCATTTCGCCGTCTGAGGTCTGAGGTCGTGAAACCCCAAAACTTTCAGGATGTCGTGCACCTGCCATGTCCCACTCATAGGTGGTTCAGCGCTCTCCATGTGGGCCATGTCTAACTGCTACTAGATACTATGGTTTCTGTGGGTTCGATTTCTTTCAGCTGCCAGGTTAGTAAATGAAAGAGAGGCAGTGGTTGCGCGTCAAGCCAAAGTGCCAAGGGGAGGAAAACTACAGAATACTTAAATTCAAAACACAATTCTTAAGATAAAGTAAAGGGAAAGAAATTGGTATACCAATGATAGTTACCGCTGCCTATCATTTGAAGAAGAGAGGATAAATGAGGGTCCACGCCATGGAAGGCAGAATTTCCATTCCCCAACTTTTTACTGAATAAAGAGATTCAAATAGTGGTAAATTTTCATGTAGATTTTTTCACAGTTTATTACACAAATACAGGAGACCCTCGTCGTTGCTGACGTCATTCTACTAGAAAGGAGTCAGCAAGCTCTTTGCTGTAAAGGGGGTTAACTGTAAAACAAAAATACTTACTTTGCTCCACCCAGTTTAGGACCGGGAGAAACTGTTAGTGGTCTTTTACACACATTTGTTTTAAGCTGAAGTCAGTGGCTTCGTCTTACTGATGTCTTATATACATACACATCAATAACCACGGTAAACTGTATCACCAAGCATTTTAAAACGTGATTTTTTATGCTTTTATTAAAAGCAACCGGCTTAAACAGCACTTCTGAAAAGGAGAAATAACATTTAATTTCTCTTTGGTTGATTTAGAAACACCCGTTGTTTTTCTGGACCTCCTGATACTTTCCACAGAATTCCTTGGTCAAGCAATTTCAAAATAATGAAAATTTCAGTACATCAGTGCAACAATAGGGATTCTTTTCACTCCACATTAATATTTGTCAAATATACATAAACGTATGTTATAGATATTTATATTTATATATAATTATGGGAATGTATATAAGCCATTCACTTTACAAAATTTGAATGTCGTTTTGAAATTACTTTCAATATGGACGAACGTTCCTTTTTCGAGCGTCGACGTGACCAACACGCCAAGACGAAAAAAACCCAAGTCAAATAGATTTTGGAAAACATCATTGCAGAGAACAAAGAAAAGATGGAGGTAGCTCGCTACGTTTTGTCATCGGGTAAAGAAAACGAAATAGATTGATGAAAGCATGACACTTTTACTTATTTTCTGTACGAGACAACCATAGATTATATAAAGATTCCTCTTGTCTACAATGCAGAGGTGACGAAAATTAAATATGGATTGCCTTTGATGCTGCTATGTAGAAGTGAAACGTAGTGCTGCCTATTATTTTCACCGCATTTGCGGTTTAGCAGTTATAGGTTTTGCCCTTTGTGCGTTCCTTTTGTCTTTCTTTTTCTTTTTGGATGCATATACATGAATTTGTAGCAGGCAAGACGCTACTTGTAGACGAAGGAAGAATTATTGATGAAGGAAAAATACTTTGGAAAAAATGGCACGATAGCGTTTGGAAGCTGCTCTGAAAGTTTTATTTTCGCATTTATTAGAAACCAGGCATATCTAGTGTAATTTGGGGTAGTACAGAACCTTTTAAGGAGGACTGTTTAACAGGATATAGGAAACTAAATAACTTTTACCGTAAAAAGTTTTGTACAACACATTGACAGCGTAAACATTATTCAACAGAATTTGCTTAACTTTATTTACTCTTCCTATATCTTTCTTGTTGTCATGTTGTCAGAAAAAAGAAGGAAGAACCAAGAGATGCATAGTCGATTTATCAGAGATTTACCAGAAACCATCGATAAAGAGGCTTCTTGGAAATGCCTGAGGCATTGATATGTGCGGTGTAGGAACAACCTATTATAACTAATTAGGTGAAGCATAACATTGATAAAACTGCAGATTCACCCAACTATTGATTTTGTGGTCAGAAAGGGGAAAAAATAAGCCATGTCATTCGTTAGTGTACCACACTAGCGCAAAAAGATTATAAAAGGAGATACGACAGAGTTGCACAGATGGTCCACTATATGAGCAATTTCAGTTAGAAAAAAACTAAGGATTGGAATAATCGAAAAATTGAAGTTGTAATTGAAAATGCGGATCATAAGATCCTGTGGGATATAAAGGTTTAGTGTGATAATGAGATTAAGGAAAGGAAACTGGCCATACTCGTTGATAATAGGGAATAGTCTGCAATAATAATCGATATAAAGGTACCAGGGTATAAAAGGATTTCTGAAAGAGAAAACTTTAAGGTTGAAAAATATCATGACCTTAAACTAGAAATTAAGTGACTCTGGAATCTGAGCAAAGTTATGGTGGACCACTAGGTAGTGATTCAAAAATGTTTCCAAACTTTATAAAGGATATTGGAATAGAGGTTGAGATATGTCCTTTTCGAAAACCTGCTTTATTCGGGACAGCTAGAATAATAAGAAAACTATTAGGATGCCAAAATGTGAGGGCAATCTTTGACTATTGGTAATAACCAGCTTCCTTATTAGATGCTGTGTAACATCTGCCTGTGCTTTTAGCTACTACCCTACTCAGAGTTCGATTGGAATTCCGATATCAAATGTGAAATTCTATACATAACATGGTGCTTATCAATAAAACAAAACAAAAACTTACAATAATAATAACAATAATGATAATAACAAAGATCATGTCAAGCATGACAGCCCGCACAGGGAGATGGTATTCACCTGCCAGACGAGAAATCTTAACCCCGGCTACCGACCAGTAGCTTTAGAGGTTAAGCACCTTCCTCAATATGTTGGTAGTTCCAATGATGGTAGATGTTTGGAGTCCACCCAAGACATCAGGGGTGCCCAATTCTTTCAAACTGCGCTCCAAGCGCTTTGTCACCACTCCTAACCTTCCCACGACGATTGGGACAATGCTGGTACATACGCTATGTAACTTCCAGATTTGTTGGGCCAAGGGAGAATACTTAGTGACCTTCCTTAGCTGTCACATTTCGATCGGAAGGCACAGCAAAATCTACAACCACCCATCACTTCTTAGTGCGGTCAACAACAACAACATCCGGACGATTACATTCCACCTGTTGCATTGTCTCCACTGATCTATCCCACCAAACTTCAAACCTACCATCTTCACTCTTTCTAACTTTGTCAGGCACCTCTTCAAACCATTTCCCCG
>RDPX01000165.1:1472023-1505375 GCA_003991215.1 Morbakka virulenta | reverse complement strand
ATCTATCTATCTATTTATCTATCTATCTATCTATCTATCTATCTATCTATCTATCTATCTATGCATTTACCCATCTATCTATCTATCCATCTATCTATGTATCCATCCATCTATCTATCCATCCATTTATCTATCCATCTATCTATCTATCTATCTATCTATCTATCCATCTACCTTTCTTTCTATCTATCTATCTACCTACCTATCTATCAATCTATCTATCCATCTATCTTTCTATCTATCTACCTATCTATCTATCTATCTACCTACCTATCTATCAATCTATCTATCCATCTATCTTTCTATCTATCTACCTATCCATCTATCTATCTATCTTAATCTATCTTATTGTCTTAAAAGAAAGTAATAGGCTTTTTGTACAGAATGCAACCAATTAAAACAATCACTGATGAGCTATTGAACGGACCACTCGTCTGCATATATAGATACATCAGTCATTGACCATATCAGTGATTCACGATCTCAATTCATCATTTAGTCAACTATTTCATCTTTTCACTATTTTTTCTACATTTCTTTACACTCTAACTCCCTATTCCTCAATTTTGTCCATGTACTGTTTGTGTTGGTGCCTCGTTTTGGTTTAAGTTTGCCATTTAACAGCTACGGCTATGAGTTTAGCACTCATGTTATATATATATGTTTATACCGCACTTAATCGATTAGGAGACACAACGCTTCTTTATGGTTTTGCAAAATAAGTACGTTTGGTGTTAAAACAACCTTGATGCACACACGGCATTCTTGTTAATCTTAACCCAAGTACCACAGATAACACAAAATGTTTCTAAATGTGCATTGATCTACATTTCAGTCAAGTCATTTTGTATTCAAGCATTTTCTGGAAGGGTAACAATACCTTTCTTATCAAACTCATTATTCAAAACCAACCAAATTCCTCATTTTCACCTTTTTTGAAAGCAACAGATGGCTAAAAGTTTTTCATTTGCAGCCTGGGAATTAAGTCAAGACTGAAAAAGGCCACTAGTTTCTAGATTAATTAAATAATTTCCATTGCAGTCAACAGTGGTTTTTGCTACCATATCACAATAAAAAAGAGTTTCATCCATTTAAAAAATATTACATTGAGTTTAGCGATACTTTTTAGAAAAGAACCAGTTACCTTGCAGAAAGTACAAGACAAGCCTGGCCATTGAAGCTTCAAGATTTTCTTGAGATACCGAGGTGTATCTTCTAATTGTTATTGTCTTATGTAGTTTAGTAACTAGCTCTTGGATGTTTTTAACTTAACCAATACATTTTTACTGTTCCCTTCAGATCATGGAAAAGATTTTCAGTTTTTTTTCTTATTACCTTCACCGGAAATTTATAATCTGCTTTTTTAATTTATGCCGCTGAGAAACTCATCTCACATGCATATCTTCTGGACTCACCAAAGTCTTTCTCCTTCCACCATTTAGTCTTTGTCTTTCCTCTGTAATAAGCATTAACCATTTTATGATATCATCATTTTCTTTGTCCATTCACGAATATAGCTTTTATGAAAATTGAATTTTTTCGAAGCGTAAAGGTAGGATTGTATCAGGGGTCAGCCCTGAGTTCATTACTCTTTACTGTAGTGATTTATGTGTTGACAGATGATGTAAGGAAAGAGGCGCCATGGAATATGATGTTTGCAGATGATATCGTGCTCATGAATACAGGGAAAAGACAGGCCTAAGAAGAGCTAGAAGGATGGCGGAATGCACTTGAGAAACGTGGACTGAAAGTGAGCCGATCAAAGACGGAATACCTCTGCATAAACAAGAAAATAGACTTACCACCAATCAAAATCGGTCATGATGACCTTCCAGAGGTAGAAAATTTTAAGTACCTCAGGTCCACCACTGAGCAAAGTGATGATTGTACAAAAGAAGTGAAGAAAAGAATCCAGGCAGGGTGGAGCAACTGGCAGAGCACTACTGGAATTTTGTGTAACAAAAGAATGCTGATCAAAGTCAAAGGAAAGATATACAAAACAGTGGTAAGGCCTGCCATACTGTACGGACTGGAGACAGCTCCTCTAAACAATAGTCTTGAAAAGAAGGTACAAACAGCAGAAATGTGTATGCTTAGGTGGTCGCTTGAGTCACAAGAAAGGACATGATCAGAAATGAAAAGATTAGAGGTACCATCGGGGTATGTGACATCGCAGGAAAGTTGAGAGAGACACGGCTAAGGTGGAATGGACATGTGCAGAGGAGAGAAGAGGGTCATATTGCTAAACGGGTTTTGGCCATGAAGTTACCTGGCAGGAGAAAGAAGGGAAGGCCAAGGAGGAGATGGAGAGACTGTGTGGTAGATGACATGAGGTAACTTGGGTTGACCGAGCAAGATACACATGACCGACGTAAGTGGAAGAAGTCAATTCCCTGTGGCGTCCCCTGAAAAGGGAAACACCGAAAGAATAATAATAATTTTTTTTTCGAAGCAATTTTTGAAGTCAGGTATTAGTCATGGGTAATAGTAAAATATGATTGCTTCCAGTAGGTATAGGAGCGAATTCTGCTTCATTTAAGAATCGTTATGAGAAATAACCATTTCAACAATCATGACTAAGTTTTTAATGTAGGAAGATTCGATGAAACTTCAGTGCAATGGTTTATCTTTTATTTAAGTTTCAATGATAACAAGCAACAATAACATCCAAATTAAAGGAGTGAAATCCCATGTCTGCCTCGATCATATGGTTACTATAAGTAACAAAAATGACGATAAACATATCCGACAGACATCTGTTTTAAGATAAACTTTTAGCTGTTAACCGTTGTTTTATGGCTTTATGACATTGTGTCAATAGTGCCCAAGAACATCGAATCTTTTAAAATTTGGAAGATTTACCATATGCAGAAAATACCGTGTATAAATAGTTACAGAGACAGAAGTGCTGCTTAGGACGATAACCAACACACTTCTGGTAAATACATATGAGTCCAGAAATATTAATTTCTTTAGAAACATGATAAAAAGTTTTGAAATCCACTAAGCAATACAAAAGAAAAAAATTGAAAGAGAAAGTAGTAGAGCAAGGCCCAATTCTATATAAATGGTCGAACTCCTGAGCCCGACAAGCGCAAGCTATCATCAGAGAATAGGACCACCCTAAGATAGACCTGGCGTTCTCCAGCCCATAAACGGTGGATGGAATAAGAAGGAGAGAAAAAGATAATTTTTTCTTTGACCTACCATTTTACCTGGGGTATCTTCCTCTTCTTTCACTTTCGGCTGCTCCCGTTAAGGGTCGCCACAGCGGATTAGTCTCTAGCATTTTCCACAGTCTACTGTGTCTTTCTGCTGTTCTCCACCTGCTGCCATACTCTCTGCTATCACATCCATGTGTCTCCTCTTTGGTCTTCCTCGATTTCTTCTCCTTAACACAACCATGTCCAACTTTCTCCTACCAACATATTCTTCCTTGTCAAAACCACAAACGATTAACTTAAGTTTTAAAACTTCAAAATATTACTAATTATGTCCTTTTGCAAATCGCTTTGATTAAAATAAGGTTCGTTTTGGTCGGAAGCTTTGTTGCCCTGCACTCGTTTGAGCCGGAATTTCAGACTGAGAAGATACAGAGCAAACAACATTTTATTAATCACGAAAACGAAGGAAAAGAACCTCACACCACCAACTGGTGCTCAATCTCATTATATCTACCACAGTTTTGCTTAACCAATAGACACTGCGTCACAGCTGAAATATGAACAACAACTTAATCAATGCCCTTCCACTGCCCTTGCGCCGGATAAGAACAGAAGGCTCAGTTCCATTACCGTAGTTTCTTGAATAAGCACTGGGGGAGCTTATTTGTAAATCGCCTTTCAAAAATGGGGCTCTAATTCGAGGAAGGTGCTTATTTGCTTTGGGCACTTATCCGATTAAGGCGCTTATTTCAAAATTAAGAGAAAGGGGAACGTGCAGAAGAGTAAATGCCATAATGAGTTCATTTTCCATATGCAGACATAAAAAACATCTTAAAAAAGGGAATAGGCGGGTGCTTATTGCAAATATGGATAGTTAAGGGGAGTGCTTATTCGAAGGGAGAGGTTTGTCGAGGTTGGATGCTAAATCAAGGAAATACGTAATCTCTTTGTTTACGTGAAGCTGATAACCGAGACATGTGCAGAGCATTCTCCATCGTCTTGAATTGACGCCTGTTGTTTTGGAAAGGCAAAGAATGCTGATATCTATGATCATTCATGTCATTAAAGTCTGTAACTTCAACTAATAGGCTTTTTAAACTTCACATCGCCGCATAATGCACAACAAACATTTGAATTGTAGAATGCCATTGTCATCCCTAATGCAGCATGCTGTTGTTGGCGACTCTTTTAGCAACCCAAATAATTTTTTGATTGTCAGCTTGGCTACAAGTTTGAAAACGTTTCTGTCTTGGCTTTTCACTGTATTGGAAGAAAATTTGATTATTTTTCTCAGAAGTATTCAAAATCTGACAGTTTTGTAATTTGAGGATGTTTTGAAGGTCGATGACGAAGCTTGTGTTTGAATAATGAAAAAACCAAGACAGATGGTCACTTCATTTAATTGCGGTTGTCAATGTTTTGTATTGCTATCGTTATTATGGCATGACTGGTATTGTTTACTTGCCAAAACTATTAATATCAATTGACTGATATCTATATATATATATGCTTGAGTATAAATGAAGTAATATTAAATTTATCTTCTTAATTATACTAGGAAACCCAACAACTAATAAAAAATTTGCTATCGTCATTATGGCATTACTGGTGTTGTTTACTTGCCAAAACTATTAATATCAATTGACTGATAACTACATATAAATATATATGCTTGAGTATAAATGAAATAATATTAAATTTATCTTTTTAATTATACTAGAAAACCCAACAACTAATAAATAACATTCCAATTTGGTGGCTTTCGCGATGAGCTGAAAGGAAAACTAATAAGGAAAGAACTTGAAATCAAGGGGAAAAACGCTGAAGCTTTGTTGTATCTACAATTATTCGTACAAAAAAGAATATTTTTTCTGGTACTAGGCCATAATCGTCTAGTGTTATTCACAATTCAAAATGTTCTTTAGTGGAGGAAATTTAATTGGTCTCCTTTTCTTGTTCCGTTTAATAAACCATAGTTCTTTTAAATTTGATATAGGACCAAGTACTTATTTATTAGCCTTTCTACTAAGTTAATTAATGCTTGCTTTGTTGTGCATTTCTGTTTACACAGGACACAAAATGATTTTCGTATAAATTACTTATATAGCAATTGTTTACTACATAATATTTGGATTCTGGTCACCAGCCCATGGACCGTCATGCCGCTGTGTAAATATTAGCCATTTCTAATTTATTCCTATGGCTCTTTTAGTTGATCACTATATTGGTTGAGAAGGAAAATAGGAAGGTTGGACTAAAAAGATGTATAATAAATATAGAAGTTGACCATTTCAAGAGATTCAAGTGGTCAGCCAGATACTTTAATTGCCTGGCGGAGAATATAAGAGTATGCTACGAAAAATGAGATTTTCATGAAAACTGGAAGTTAAAGTAAGCTGAAGAAGAACGTGAAGAAACAACAGTTTAAATTCCTTGGGCTTTACACAAGAAAAGACGAAATTGTAAAGGTAACGCTTACGGACAAGATAGAAGGAAAAAGAGCGAAAAGAAGACAGGGGATCATATTTCTCTGGAGAATCACAGAATGGGACAGGAAATCAAACTTTGATCTCGTAAGGAATACGAAAAGCAGGATTGATTGGCATGAACTGATCACCATTATCATTCGGTGAGTCACAACAAGAAGAGAAAATTGGATATGGCTGAGATGTTATCCACGATCTTAAAAGAATAATAACGAATAGAAACTGGTTTTGATATAAACCAGGTTTAAGTATTAGGCTACTTCAGAAACTAAAATATGAAAACAAATTAAAAAAAACATATAACTGTTTTCAGTGGAATCGATGGTCTTCGTAATTTCTTTCCTTGGACTGTGGAGCTTTTGGCTTCTCAGTATTTTCCTTTATCATATGACTTGAGCATCTAAGGTCAACTCCTGTCTCTTGGCCTAACTTTTCTTTTTCTTCCCCTCCCCCCTCTCTTTCTTCACAGTTCCACCCCATCAATTATTTTCATTGTTATGCACTCTCTACAAATTTATTAAGAGATATTATACCATGCAGTGGATTTTTTGTTTATTTTGTTGCAACTTATAACAGCAGTGTATCACTTATTTTTGTGAAAAGCCATTTATGACAAATTTGGCAAAACTGAGGTATTTTTTACCCTATTTGATGTAGAAGAAATCTCGTGTACGTGCTTTCATTACCGAAACATTGTTCTTTTCGTTGATCTAAACATCACAATCAGCTTTGCCTCTAAAGACAATATTAACAAAAAAATACACTCAAAAAGTAGAATTTACTCGAAAACTGACTGTGTAAGTGCACAAAGCTTCAGTAGGCTAAAGAATACTGGTGCACTCTCTTATTTTATTCTTGCCTCGTGCAATGGCAAATTTTCACTTCGGTATATTAATAGATTACCTAAGCTCAGACTCATGCTACCCTACAGTACGCTCAAGTAGAAGGAAAAATATTTCTGTTTTATATTGTTTTATATTACACAAGTTTGGAAAGAATTAAGCCATTTTGTTTATTGTTTGATGATTCTAGTAACATAACAACATGATCTGTGTGGTTCTAGGATTTTGATCAGTATTTGTTAATAGATAATAAAAAAGATGAATTTGGGGGTCATAATAAAAAATAGAAAAATTGCACCGAAGCAATTTGACCATCTGCACATCAGGTGCTATACAATCGTTATCTGCTCAACAAACTGAACAAACTAAGCTTAAGTCTTAATCAAATGAGTATTTTCTACTTTTTCGCGGAAGTAGTTAATTCCAACAGATGACATCTGAGCTTCGTATGATGCTAACTGAAGAACAAATTCCTCGAATAGTCATTTCTTCCACCATTGGGATGAGATAAAAAAACGCCTTTACAGCTTTCAATTATTTGATGGTACAACTGCACGTAAAGATGGAAGCAAAGCAAATGTTTCACAGATTTCACACTTATTGCCAAAGTGGAAAAAAGCACTTCAAGTGTCGTTGTCTGGGCTCTATCTTTTTGATACGTGATAGACAGTCACTAAAAAAGGGGAAAATTTATTCCATCCGCATGTGTTAAAAAATAAAATTTCTAATACGAAAATGGTATAAGAAAATGACGCCTACGGTAGATATATTTACTTTACTATATTTCTACGTAACCGGATATTTTTTATTCCTTCCATTTTAGACCACTCCCAGCCTGTTTGGGGATCAACCTCCTCTTGCCAGAAGTAAAACAAATTTATTTTCTAATCAAATAAAAAAATAAATAGAAAATAAATTTGTTTTACTTCTGGCAAGAGGAGGTTGATCCCCAAATAGGCTGGGAGTGGTCTAAAATGCTTTTTTCAGATTCCTCACTTGTTGCCTTCGCCTCCTATTGGGAATGTTTATTAAATCGAGAAAACTGAATATCTCATACTTTTGTATGGATCTCTTTTGCCCTGGTTTCAGAGTGGCGATTTACAACTTTTAATGAAGACAGGAAGCGAGTTTCTGCGAGTTGTAAATTGTGATTCAAAGCTGATAAAAGAAAAAAAAGATGGTTAATGTTGACAATTAAAAACATTTTAAGTAAGCGATATAAGTAGCCAATCGTCAGGGTAACCCTAAACGGGGGAAGAACCGAAAAAGAAGAGGCTATTTTCCGTAAAACTCTCATCGGAAAGAAATAGGATGTAAGAGGAGTGAAGTTATAGCTGCGTGGAGAAATCCCAACAATTTACAAAATATGTGGATTTTAAACAGCATTAATTATTATTTGTATTTCCAGGTATTTCTGGTTTCGCGTCATTATATTGAACACTACTTGTTATCTGAACCATAGTATATAATTTAAAAGTAATTGGGTTTTTTATTAATAAACAGAATGTAAAGAAAAGCTATATGTGAAAAAATAAATAACATTGATGAAAAAGTAAGGATATTTTATCAACCTTATTTTTTCATCAATTGTATTTATTTATTGATTGATTTATTACTTATTTTATTTTTATTTATAAAAATAAGGTTGATAAAATATCGTTTTATTCAAATTTCGAATGAATTTTGAAGCAAATTAAGTGGCAAAGTAGGTCAAACTAAAGCCAAGAATCTGGTAAAATAAATATTTTTTCTCCATGTAAAGTTTCATTGTGTTTTATCACATACATCCCATAAACGTAAGTAGCTGTGCCTCAATGGCAGACCAACAAATTAACGTGTGCGAGCATTCTTGCTCAATCCTCAGCGACGTCCCTGAAAATTCTTCTTCTTCTTCTGAGTTCCTTATCCTTTCAGGACGTTGAAGATCATGGTCTTCCATCTATTTCTTTCTTTTGTCAGTGCTAAAATTTCACAGTCACTCCTCTTGAACTGGCGATCCTTGTTCAAGCTGGTAATGAATTTCAGTCTCTGTCTTCCTCTACTTTTCTTTCCTTCAATCTTCCCTGTTAACACCAAGTTTTCCATTCCTTCACATCTCATTGCATGACCCAGAAACTGCAGTTGTCTTTTTCTAATTACCTTCATCAACTTTCTTTTCATTCCTGCTCTCTCTAATACCACTTCATTGCTCACTTTGTCAGTCCAAGATATTCTAAGAATTCTTCTCAGGAACCACATTTCCACTGCTTCTATTCGTTTCTTCATGCTTTCATTGATGGTCCAAGCATCACACCCATAAAGCAAAACAGACCACACATAACATTCTAGGACTCGAATCTTAGTTTTTACTTGCAGCTGCCTGTTCTTGAAAACTAAACTCATTTTACTAAAAGCATCCTTCGCCAAAGTGATTCGTTTCTTTATTTCGTTCACACATCTTCCATCTGATGTTATCAAACTACCAAGATAAGTAAACTTTTTAACATTCTTTACAAATTCTCCATTGATAGTTAAAGTACACTTTGGGGATACACTTTTCTTTGATATCACCATACATTCTGTTTTCTTGATGTTAATCTGGAGTCCTTTCTTTTCACTTTCTAACACTACTTTATTTAAGATGTTCTGCAAATCCACTTCACTTTCAGCTATCAATACAGTGTCATCAGCATATCTTAAGTTATTTATGTTTACACCTCCGATTTTCACTCCAGGCATGTTCTTGATACCTCTTAAGATGATTTCACTATACAGATTGAACAGATCCGGTGATAGAACACATCCTTGTCTTACTCCTCGTTTGATTGAAGACCACTTGCTCATTTCTCCATCAATCCTGATAGCTGCCATCTGTTCCCAGTATAAGTTCTGAATTAATTGCAAATCTTTTCCATCAATTTCTAAGTCCTTCAACATTTTAAACAATTCATGGTGCCTCACTTTATCAAATGCTTTGCTGTAATCAATAAAGCACAAATACAAATCCTTCTGGACTTCCACTGCTCTTTCAGCCATCATTCTTATGATAAAAATAGCATTTCTGGTACCTTTTCCCTCTATATATGCATTTTGCTCTTGTGAGATCTCGTGCCTTATTTTGATCTTCATTCTGTTCAACAGAATTTTCAGGATCAGTTTCATCATGTGGCTCATTAGGCTGATGGTCCGGTGTAGTTCGCATTCAGTTGCACCAGGTCGTTTTGGCAAAGCTATAAACACTGATTTGCTGAGGTCAGCTGGAATGTACCCTGTGTTGTATATTTTGTTTGCAATATCAGTTATTTTTTCTACTCCAAACTCGTCTAGCTCTTTCACCAATTCTATGACAATGTTGTCAGGTCCTGCTGCTCTTCCTTTCCTCATTTTTTGAATAGCAAACTGAACTTCTGCTTTCATTATAGTTGGGCCTTCCTTTTCTTTTCTTATCACTGTCTTCTCTCCTCTTTCATCTTCAAATAATTCCTCTATATATTCTGTCCACCTGCCAAGGATCTTTTCTTTTTCCAGAATAATACTGCCATCTTTGGCTCTTATGCATCCACTAGAACTACAGTTTTTCTTTCCAGTTATCTCCTTAATTTCGTGATATATGTTCCTTGCATCTTTATTTTTCAGTTCTTCAATTTTCTTACACTTGCTATTGAGCCAGTTTTCCTTTTCCTCATTACATTTCTTTCTGATGTTGTTATTCAGTTCTTTGTACTTATCAATTTTCTGCTTTGCAGCCCTTCTCTTATCCATCAATTCGAGTATTTCATCAGTCATCCACTTTTGTTTTGCCCTTTTCTTGATTTTAGGAATGACACTTTCAGCTCCTTGTACTATGGCATCCCGAAAAATAGTCCATTCATCGAGTGTTTCACCTTCATCTTTCAAAGCGTTGTAACGATTTTGAACCTCCACTTTAAACTGCTGTTTTAATACCCTATTCCTACTTAAAAGGGATACCTCCAACTTTGGTGTTATTTTGGATTTTTTCAGTTTCCTCAACTTAATCTTCAGGTGGCACATTAACAACGCATGATCGCTGCCACAATCTGCTCCTGGGTAACATTTCACCTGCTGAACTGCATTTCTGAACCTCTGGTTGATTGTTATGTAATCAATTTGATTTCTTGCTCTGTCTCCTGGACTTATCCATGTATACAGTCGTCTTCGATGGTGTTGAAACCAAGTGTTCATAATGACCTGACTATTTTCCTGACACCATTGGATCCACCTTTCACCTCTTTCATTTCTTTCACCAAGCCCATGTGGTCCAACTGTATTTCTTTCTCTTCCTTTTCCCACTTTGGCATTCAAGTCACCCATAATCAACACTATCTCCTGTGACTTACACTGCTTTTTTGCTTTTTCTATTTCCTCATAAAAAGTCTCAACCTCCTCATCTGTATGCTCTGATGTTGGAGCATATACCTGAATGATAGATAAATTAAAAGGCTGCCCCTTTAGCTTGACTAACAATACTCTTTCAGAAATAGCCCAGAATCCGATCACACTCTTTGCCCTGTCTTTGTCCAGCACTATTCCAACACCATGCTGATGTTTTTCTCCACATGAGTAGATTACAGTTGTCTCATCACTAACCATTTTTCCTGCTCCTGACCATCTCATTTCACTTATTCCCAAAATGTTTACTTTCAGTCGATCCATTTCTTGCTTTACATTTTGTAGCTTTCCTTTTTCATACAATGTTCTCACATTCCATGTTCCTATTTTTAGATGTCGTTTTTTGCAAACAGTAGTTTGATTACGGTCTGGGGTCACCTGTTGCATATGACCATCCCTACCGGACGAGGTGTCTCCACTGGATATAGAGGAGACCCCATTCACGTCGTTAGATTTTCTTTCATAAACAGATTTGACCATGATTTTACTAGGCATGATACAGCAGTGGTTTGCCTTTGCCTTCTGCCGGGTGTGTTTCTTGAGAACACCAGCTCTAGCTAGCTGCCGTTGACCCGTACAGGGTTCTTCCGCCTTCTCTGGTTGCTAGCCACTATCAGCCTTTGGTCAGCCAAGACCACCCACAAGGCAGTGGGAGCAAAAAGCTATCTCTCTTTGGTCAGTATTTATTGTCACCAGCCACAAGGAACAGTGCTCTTTGGACAACGTAACCCAGTGAGGGAGGCATTTGGGTGCTACACCTTGCCCAAGGGTGACCCAGCACAACAGCAGTTAAAAGGTAGTGACATTCTCCTCAAAACCCCGGAACTCCCGAACTAGGGTCCTGCTGCCGGGTGCAGTTTAACGTCATACCCAGGACGGGTCCCTGAAAATATTGCACCCATTTCATTTGATAACTTTTATAAATTATTCCATAACTTTTATAATTTATTCTTATAACTTTAATAAATTATTTGCAGAACTTTTTAAGAATTATTCTCATGACCTTAATAAATTATTCTTATAACTTTTAAAAACTGTCTTCTTTAAGTGATTGAGTTTGTAGATTTTTATATAATATATATTTTATTCATATCTTTTATGGCACAGATTTTTTAATTCGTCAACCAGAGCGAATAAAATTGAGTGTACAGCACTTTTCATTTCAAAATATTTTTAAACAATCAATTAATGCTTGTACTTGATGTATGGGCAACAGTTCAAAGCGCAAATTATTTAGCTCATATTTAATAATTGTTATAACACACAAAAAAATTGTGGTATCACAGTTAATGTCAGTTTCTTTGTGCTGGAAAAGTTTTTGAGTGGTAATAGACCTAGGGTATCAAATTTATGGTAAGAATTCTAAATCAAGGTTTTTTTCCCCAAATCCTCTATTTTGTTTTTCTTATTTGTGAAATATTGATTAATTTGTATTTTCTCAACCTTCTGTCTTGGCTTAGACTAGTGTTGGATAAATAGCTTTCGACTCAAATAAACGTAATGTTAATTGAGATATTAAATTTATCTTAATAAAATATCTGTTCTTAGAATTATTGTCCTCGGTGCAAATGTTGACTTAATCTTCTTTTTTATGTGCCTGAATATATCAAATAAAGTATGATATTACATTTCTTTTAATTGTATCTACAAAGTCGTAGCAGGTAATATCTTTCCTTAACCTCAAACTAGTCAACTTTTACAAATATAATGACCTCTTCCATTGCCTTTTGTTTTTTAATACCAAAATTAGGTTGATAAATGGCATAAGTGGTAAATACCAATTAAACCTTACCTCAACTTATAAATTTGTTGTTTAGCATCGAGCTGTTCTGAATAGCTATTTGCTATAACTTGAATAAATTATTCTTATAACTTGAATAAATTATTCTCATAACTTTAATAAATTATTCTCATAACTTTAATAAGTTGAAATATTACCCTGTTTATTTTTTAAGCATAGTTCGTTTGAAATGTTGTACCTTACATAATGCAAACCTGTATCCATGGAGACAATCACTACTTACCTGGATCTCTTAATTTATTTTCTCTTTTACATAGGAAAGAGGGAAAGTTTCCTTCAAGGCCGACAGCATGGTCACAATCCATTCATATCCTTCAGAGGAATCACTGTTAGCAGAAGACGAGGATAATCGAACCAAAGGTAGTGTGAATGTAAATAATATTAAAAAAAGTGACTTTGAAGTCGAAATTAAAAGAGATAATGTAAGAGAACATAAACAAGGACTAGAAAATTATGAAACCCCTACCTTGGAGGAGCTCAATGGCAGATTAAAGTTACAAACCCCCTCATACCATGAGCGTTCTATCCCAACTTCTCATGTAGATCAAGTGCCGAAAAGGAAGGTTAATGAACATTCGGGTATCAATTTGAGATACGTCGACGAGGGAGATTTTTTCTCTCAGTCGACTGTGAAAACTGGGGCAATGTTGTTTTGATTTAAAAATAGGTAAATTTTAGTCAGAAAAAAATCACTTTATAGTTTTTAAATAGGGAGCTAATTAACAGAGGTCCGATTGTTTTTAATGGGATTAGAATTATTCTTCTTTGTTGTACATTGGTTAACAATAAATATCTATGGATTTTTAACATATTTTGGACAGAAAAAATGAATTGGTAATATTGCATGTAATATGTCATCTTTCTGTAAGAGTTCTGTGCAAGGTTATTAGATAAAATGTTACCATCTTGTGAAAAAGGAGCTTTGCTTTATTTTCTATACTTTTGAAATACTTTTAAACATTGAAATCTATTGTCAGTCTTAATTTACCTTTTAGATTTTGCTTTGATTAGGAACGAGGAAACAATTCGTTATTTTCAATGGAAAATTTATGCATTTTTTTCGGCAGTAAAATGCTACTTTTTCTTTCTTTCTTTCTTCCTCCCTTTCTTTCTTTCTTTCTTCCTCCCTTTCTTTCTTTCCTACCTTCTTTCTTTCTTTCTTTCTTTCTTTCCTTCTTTCTCTCTACCCATCTCTCTATCTCTCTATCGGTCTATCTTTCCATCCTTATATATGCCTTTTGATTGAGTAACTAAACAATGAATTATATCTATTTATCTCTTTGTGTTTTACCTACTTCCTTTCGATGTCTAAGTTCGATTAAGCTTATTGTTGATGATTCTGAAGCCATCCTTTAAGTGCGCATAATACTTACCTTACGTCAGAAAGGCAATTGGTATAAATGCATTTAGTAGGAGCATCAAGTAAGAGTTTACGGGATCCATGACTAGAGTAATTTTAAGGAAAGTACAGAAAAACAGTAATTAGAAGATTTAATTAGCAGAGATTTACTCTTGATAAACTGTTTCTTTACAATTCACCCACCTTATTAAGGCACTGAAGTATTTCTTCTTGCCAGATATTGTAGAAATTCAATACCTGTTAGATATTATTTTTCTTGAAATTCTGATGGCTTCTATTTATAAGACAGTCTTCTAATTTTGATTGACAAACCTACACTTGTAAAAACTCGGAAGTAATATTTTGTTTCAATCAAGTACTACAAAATCTGAAATACCATAAATGCTTAAGAAAGATCTAAAATTAAATTGATAAAAAATTTCATACAGAGTTTTCCCCCTGATTTTAAACGTCAGTTTCCCAGTAGCTGGGCTTCAACGATGCCCTTCAAACTGAATTTGTAATGTCAGAGAGGAATTTCTTGACCTGTTGCCGTTCTTGACCCCAACCAATGTCTTTTTATGGTAAAGTTAGGTCTTTTTGCCCGCTCGGAATATATGTTGGTTACAATGCAACTGCACTAAGCATTAAACCACTATTGCCAAGAAATTATACTCCGATTGCCAGCTGCTTTTCTGGGAAGTATCACCATTCTGTTACTACTGATTGAAATTGACACCTTTAAAATTGATATTTTGTAATAACAGCATGGTATTCAGCAGTTGGTGTCAGTACTATCAGACGTTTTATTTAATTTAGGTTACTGAAAGGCTATTTAATAGCCTTAATTTCTTTGCTATTAGCAAAGAAATTGTAAAAATGACTGGGCACAAAGAAGAAATGTAGATCAGGTGTCCTTAAAATCAGATGTTGGGAAAGATCGAAACCAGGACACTGTTTTGCCTGGCATGAACATTCAGGGGTGATCATGGACTATTTCAGACATTACTTTTTATTTTGCCAATATGCATATTTTATGAAGTACTGATTTTTTCATATTGGCCAAGTTTAGTTTTTTGCTCCCTGACCTCATAGTTGAAATGCGAGGATTTCCCACTATTTTGATACAACTGAAGAAAATTTTTTTCACTTCATAGTGAAAGGGCGTTTACCATCCATCCGTTACCCATGAAGAGAACGTTTGAAAATGATAACAGTAAAACAAATGAGATTATCAGGTCAGCTTAATAGAAAAGAGACAATCGCATATTTTGAAAATAAAGGGAAAGTTAAATAGAGATGAACGGGAGAAAGACATAGGATGACGTATATGATCAGTTTCATTAGACAAATGCAAGGCTCTTGAACAGCGGTGAAGTGCTACAGACTTCAAAAGATGGAAGTTGACATTGACGGAAAACCCTAACGACATGGCACATAGACATATAGATAATGTTAAGACAACCAATGATATGGGTCTGTCACTGTGACTTCTCTGCCTTGGACGGCTAAGTAAAAATATATTTGTAGTTTAATGTCAAAACATTTGTAGATCTCTGATATAGAACAAGAAGGAAGATGTCATAAATTTGTTTCTAATTTCGGCGGAGATCGTTAAAATTTGAATTCAAACGAAATAGAGAAATATTTCAAATAGCTTAACTCACACGGATACACCCAGCCGTGAAGATATCTTTTTAACAGTCATGTCGTTTCTATTAGACCTTAGTTTAACCTTTGTTTAAAATAAACCTGTAAGTGAAAACTGGGTTTAGATGACGATTGCGAATGGCACTATAGTGTTCTTAATTAGGGAAATTTCCAAAATTACGAAACAGATCATAGGCCAAAGATCATCAATAATCCTTACAGCCCTGTCGATCTGGTTTTTCCGCAAAAAATGCAACATAAGGAATGACTTTTGACAAAGTGTAATGTTATTTACTTATTCGATAAAATGTGCTGTTTTTTACCAACAGCTTGACTGTCTCCTACCCCCTGGTAGATAGTGCTTTTTAAATGAGTAGTTATGACGAATGTTAGGTGCATCAGGGGTGGAAGGGTATCTGTATGTAAATCATATTGTTTAATATTAGACTACAACTAAGCTCAAACAATAGAAGCTAAAACAAATAAAGAGTCGTATGTTCTTTTGTTGTTTATATATATTCTTCTTAATTTCTATTATGTGTTGTCGTTTAGAATAATAATTAAACCTTTTTCGTCTTCCAATGGAGATAAGCATATTTGAGATTTTGGCAATCAGAAAGGACCATTTTCCCTAATACTTTCTCTTCTCCCTTCCTCTCACCCTCTCTCTTTCACTTCTTTCCTTTCCTTCTATATTTTCCCGCTCTCTTACCCCTCTCTCCATCTGTGTGTCTCTTCCTTCCTCTCTTTCTCTCTGTTTATATATACACGTATGAATGTGTTCCTACCTAATTTTCAGACGAATAGAAAGACTAGTGTGTTAAAATAGTATTGTATTCTTTCAATTGATATCAGTTTTTAAACGTTTAAAATGCTGATGCACATAAGAGAAGATTTATGACAAACTGCATCTTGCTACTTAACAAGTGAAAGCTCTCTGTGGTTTCAGTGCTAGAAGTAACAAAGTTTCAAGTGTTGAGTGCCCCACATACTAAGATGGCTAAAACAGTCTCATTTTCATTAATATCTTTTCTCTTTTCTAGACACTAGGCCTCTTGTCATAACTCTTTTTGAATAGCCTTGGACCTTTTCCTAATCTTTGAGGTTCGAAAAATCTTGGCTGTCTTTCTGTCTGCCCTTTAATTTCGACTTGGCAGACAATTTGTAGTAAGGCTTTACCTACTTTTTATAACGTGAGCACGTACACTTTTTAAAGGTTTAAATTTTCCAGAAAAAAATATTTTTTTTTCAATGGGACTTTAATTTTACTCATTCCTGACTGCGTACATTCTAGCTAGCTTGACGTAATAAGTTTATTGTCCCAGTTAGTGACTTTACCCATGTGATTATAAAATAATATCTAAAATTGTATTTTCTTAATCTTTGACGTAAACTGAATGACTCACTGGAAAAAAGCAAAGTACATCAATACAGTAAGAATGGACGGATTGCGAGAACCTCATTTTCACTCACAGTATGAATTGACTTTGTCCAAACTTACCAGCCTCGCTTTCACGATGCACAACGCTGTCTGATAAAAAAAATTGATTAAAACACCTGTTGCGCAACGGTCTTCCAATTCAATCAGAACAACAGATTCACAACTTCGCAACCCAAATAACCATGAAATTAACCAGTGAAAGGAGAGAGCAAATTTCAGGAGAAAAATACAAAGCCTCCTCCTACCACAAGTATAATCAATTTTTGTTGTGGGAAATCTGATCTTAAGGGAAAACACTTGTCATGTTATGTGCAACGCTCACGTGCAACCATAGCGTGTGCTTACTCCAGGTTTAAGAGTGCAATGTGCAAACTTGCGCCCTGAATATTCAGAGGTGTTTTTTTATTTAGTTGTAGTTACCTGACGGTATATTAGCATGGATTTTTAAATTTTACTTCTTTAACTCTGAGCAAGGTTTGAAGCCGTTTTAGTGCAGAGGGTTACATTTCTAATTTCATTTTTTCATCTTTTTATGCATTCTTCCCCCTCCCGTACTGATTTTGCCATTTATAATGGATAAACGAAATGAGGGCAGTACTACCAGAAATTGGGCCAAGGCTCTATTATGGAGCAGTGCTTATGACAGCTGTCGATTTTCCAACTCGAACTGTATTTTATTTTTAAAAAATCCTAGTTTATATCGGATAGCCCTTAATGTCCACAAAAGTGCAAGGAAGATATTGGAAAGAGTGGAGTGGGCAGAGACATTTGGGGTCTTGCAAAAGCGTGCTTTAGATTTTAGTTAATATGCTAGGCTTATTAAATGAGTACGAAGGCTTTATATTTCTGAGTAAAGACTACTTTTTTCCAGTTAAAAGTTAATGATTTATCTTTTTCCATTTATGTTTACTTGACATTTTAGTCATCTTCTAAGCATTCCAATTTTTAAATTAGTGGCTTAAAATTAAATGGTATTTTTCAAATTTTGCTTCGTTCATTTTGTTTTTTAGATATTTTTTTTGCATCATTTTGAAAATCCATATTTTTTTTCTTTGTATTTCTTTGTATCTACGTGTATCTTTATTTTGAATATTTGCAATCTATTAAAATCTGCGCAGTGGTTTAAATCTACTTTTAAATCTTTTAAAAATCTAGTTTTAAATCTTTTAAAAAGTATTTTTCATATTATGTTTTTCATTTCAACCCTTTTGAATAAACCTAAATGATATTGCTCTCTTATGAATCCCAGTGGAAATATTTCAGTTCTTCAAAGATTTATTTTTTTAACAAAAATACCCTTTTATTCCTGTTGCTACCTGTTTATTGTCTCTCCACATTTAAAAGATCATAATCACAAGACCCCCACTCTGAACAGAACGCAGTATCGGAAAAACAAACGTTTTGGGCTTTGTGAGAAAGACCTGGTATACATTCCAATCTTCGACAAAAGGATTTATACTTTGCATTGTTAGCTTTCCATTCAAACAAGATAACTTTACACAACGGAAGTGATCTGGAAGCCAGCAAAAAGTTTAGTTGCTTTTTTTAGTGCTCTTTCTTTCGACTGTTCTTATTTGGTAAGATAAGGTAGGAAAGGAATAAGGAATAAAGTTGCAGGTGATAGTAAGCTTATTTCTAAGTACGTGTTTTATAGCCGGTTTTTAAGCCTATTGCAATCACAGGCACAGATCAAATCCAAGAGTCTTGGGAAACATTCTTATGCGTGCCTCCTTATCCCTGTCAGTTTGGTTTCCTGACGTCACCTTAGATACATATACCTACCTGTACCTATGTATTCCTTCTTTGTGGTCTTCCCAAATAGGAAAAGCCGAGAGTGCATTTCTGCAGCAAGGCAGCAAACTTGTTCCTTGCCTAAGTTAGTTTTTGACTTTTGGATAAATACACCAAGTAATGAATCAGCTTTTATCCATGGATCCGAATAATATGTGTTCTTTGTTTTTGCAGACATGATTTTCTTAGTTATTCTTTTATTTTTGGATTAGCAGTTGTCCTCTTTAACTGAAGTACTGTTAGTTTCAAGGGTTAAAGCTTCAAAGTGCGTTTCCAAGTACTGTCGGTTTCAAAGACTGCGTCTTCAAGATTTCTTGTACATGTTTATTTGAGTAGATGGACATGAATTTGTCCTGACCTATTCTGAATGATCTCTGTAATGCAGAATTATAATTATTTTTACACCAGAATAAGGTTTGAGAAATTGTCAGTTGCCTAAAGAACTGTAGTTAAACTAAGTGTCTCCAGAGTTTCAGGATGCTTATTTCTGTTTTAGGACTATTGAAGAGAGGGTAAGGTTTAGACGTAAGAATTTCAAATTAATTATTTTTATTTTAATGGATGATATAACCATGGCTCCTGCAAGACATCTTCAAACTAATACCTATAAATGAGCACAACTTAATTATTTAGATTTAAAATATGAAGGAGCTAATTTGATATATGCCGGATTTGGAAATTATGCTCCTTTCTCCTCTACTCTTATATTATATTATATCATTTTTAGATTATTATTTTTGAGTACATGGCTATTGTTTTGCTGTAGTATTTCACTTGGCACTTCTGTTCTCCAAAAACTGCCTTTTTAATAAACCTATTTAGCTATTTCACAAAAGATGAGATTTTAGCACTAATTTTTTTTATTCAGGCTGTAAATATTGCTAAGTATCTAGGGATCATACTAAAGTTAATGTTGTCTTATCTGGACAGGTTCGCCGTCATCTTTTGCAGAAATTCTAGATTCATTTAAGAAACCTGTTTGTAGCTTGATAGAACTAAATCTTGCTGTTACTCTTCAATCTTTGTTTCGTCGAGGAAATTGGGATTGTCATGGTCTTATCTATAAGTATTTTTCATAGGAAATGTTTTGATGAGCCTTCCTATTCGTATCACCTCAGTTTACTGCATATCCTCTCGCCTTGAGATTGTGAAACTCTTTGGATTCAGAGTATTTTTTATATCATATGATTTGAATGCTTTTAAGTCTAAGTTAAACTCATCTTTTGGCTTAATCTTTTTTTCCTTTTTTCAATTGTTTCTTTTTTCCTTTTTTATTGTTTCTTTTTTTCCTTTTTTATTGTTTCTTTTTTTCCTTTTTTATTGTTTCTTTTTTACCTTTTTTTATTGTTTCTTTTTTTGTAATTCCTTTACAGTTTGATACACCCAGTGACATTTTGTCTTGTATTGTTCTGAACCATTTTTTAAAAGAAGAGTCAGGCCTATAAGCTCACCTCCTATTGAACGAGTTCTAGAGTGAAACATTTTTAATGGATTGCAATTCTCAATCATAATTACAGAATTTTAAAAATAAAGCAGTGAAGGAAGAAGAAAGAAAGCTTTTGAAACTTAGTGGAATTTCGGAGAGATTTGAATTGTGATAAGATAAAATTTTCTAGAGCCTTGCCTTGCATAAACCTTAAGAATAAGGAAGATATTGTTGATTGAATATAAACCTAGAACCATTTTTATTGGTATTTTCTTTGAAATTAAAGTTATTAAATCAAGGTATGCTCTGTCCTTTTTGACAAGGTTCAAGCTCATCATTTATCTTCTAGAATGAAGCAACGTCGCTGGATGCCACGCGGATATTGTATTATGTGAGGATAGATTTGAACCACTGTAAGCATAGGAACAAATCAAAAGAAGGATAGGAACAAATTGCAGGAAGGAAAGTGTTGGATCAGACGAAGGATTAAAAGTGCAAGGAAGGACATAGTTTGCACTCTAATGAAGCTATTTTCTTTTATCATTTGAAGAATTTGAAGACATTGTAGATTATAGAACAATAAAATAAGAAAAAGAGAATTTTCTTTTATTTTCAGCACAAGTGACATATTTATCATGTTGACGCCAAGAACTTATAAAAAATGTTCATGCAGGAAGTTTGGGCTTTGGAAAAAGTTTGATTTTAGTATTTGTGTTCACACCAGGGCTGTATGCTGGAGCGTATTAGAGACCCACAAGCAGAGTGCAGCCAACCGGAGGTTGCTATAGGAAATAGATATTTTCTGGACACTTTGATTTTAGCAAAAAAGGTTATGCTAAAGATTCCAAAATAGCAACTCAGCCAAAATGGGGTTATTTTAAGAAAAAAACGTTTGCTATATAGAAAGAATATTTCCATAAGCATCTTAGACCCTATTTTAGTAGTGAAAATAGAGGCTGAATTAACTGATTGTTTTTCTCACCTTAAAAAAGTTAATATTGAAAATGAATGAATTTAATTCTCTTAAGACTTAAGACAGATATTTTTGTTTTCAGACTTGAAAGGTTATTTAGAAAAATCTAAAAACTTTTTTCAAGTGAAAGATCCAGTGTTCAACAAAGTGAGTAAGAGATATTAAGATGTCTTAGAAAAAAGCTTGATGGAAAGCAGAAATATATTTATTTAAAGGATACTTGTTGGTTGCTTTTCCATGAAGATCATCTTTTGGATTTCTTTTATTTTAGTTCAGGGCAAAAATAATAATTTTAGGATATAATTTATAATTTCAGCAGTGGCCGCCTACTGGTTAAATCAACAATTTGCGCATGGAAGAAATTTGCGGTTCGAACCCCAGTGAGGTCCCTGGAAGTTCTGTAATCAATTTTTTTCAGCGATATAAGTACATACTAACGGGTTTGTACATGTTTTGTAAGATAGAATTGGGAGAGGGAATAAATCATTAATTAAAAAGATGAAAAATGAAAAGTGGAAAGAAAAAAATCAAATAAGAAAATTGAACTTCCTCAGGGTGCAAGACCTAAAAAATTTGGAAAGAATTTTAAATAATCGGAATTTGAAGTTTCCAAACACTGGACAAGAATTCTACAAGCAAAGAAATTATAACCCAAAATACAAATCATAATTTAGATTTTTGAAAACCTAACTTTTAGATATAAAATAACTTAGCAAAGGGATTTAAAAAGTCAATACCTATTGCGTCATCGAAAATTTGCACAAAGTTTTCAAAAAATAAAAATTATGCAAAAAAATAAGCAAAACATTTAAAATATGCAAAATATGTACAATACGCAGAAAATTCAAAATGTTAAAGCTACTGATCTACGGATAGAATATCTTTATTCCGTAAGCTTGTAGTTGTGTGTACGCTTTAGACACATAACTAAAAGTTGTTTGATCGAGTAAGCAACATAATTCTCTTTTCTTATTCTTTCCTCTAAATATCTAAAAAATGAAGACCTAAACTTAAAAAAATTGTCTTATAATCCTATGAGACATTAATTATCTTTAAGCATTTGTTTAACTTATATATGCTTTTGTATATTGCTTTGCACGTAGCTCGTTAACAAATGTTTCCCTACTTTTGTTTTTTTATTTGCATCAACCAGCCATTACTACTGATATGACTACAATTACTACCATTAGTACAACTGCTATTTCTTCTACTTCTACTATTACTACTAGTATTACTACTTCTATTACTACTACTGCTACTTTTACTCCTACTCTTCCTCCTACTACTATTACTACTACTACTACTACTACTACTACTACTACTACTACTATTACTACTATTGCTCTAACTCTTACTCTTACTAATACTACATCTATTACAACTATTGCTAATATTACTACTACTTCTATTACTACTGCTACTACTACTACTACTACTACTACTGCTGCTGCCACTACTGTTACTACGTCTATTGTTAGTTTTCCGGCTGCTACTATTCATCATTATCTGTAACTTCGACATCCATTACTCCTACAACAACTACTCTCAGCAAAACTACTATTGTCACTACGTTTGCTGCTACTTTTGCTACGACTTCTTCTACTTTTACTACGGTTATTTTACTATTTAATTTGCTTTTACTACTGCAAAAGAAATTACTACCACTACTGCCAATACCAATGCTTTTGTTAACCCCAATCCTACTATGGTTACTGTAATAGTGGCAGCAGCACTAGTATTAGTATTAGTAGTACTACTACTAGTAGTGGTAGCAGTAGAGTGGTAATGGAGAAGGAACTGCGATGAAAAAAAATGACTGCATTAAATCTGCTAGATGTAAGGAAATATTTGATGAAGATAACCTATTTT
The DNA here is from genome assembly GCA_003991215.1 of Morbakka virulenta. Taxonomy (NCBI): domain Eukaryota; kingdom Metazoa; phylum Cnidaria; class Cubozoa; order Carybdeida; family Carukiidae; genus Morbakka; species Morbakka virulenta. Next base: position 1,482,204 of record RDPX01000165.1, on the reverse strand, counting down.
TTGAAATAAGCAAATTTTATGCTGTAATATATTTTTCTATTTAATTTGTTTTGTTCTTAAGACCACAAAGTAGACATAATCAAAGTTTTTGATTTTTTCTTAGGAGAGTTAAGTTTGTTAATATAGCAGGGGATATTTTTTAATCAATTTTTTTCTTTTGAGGTAATTCTAATAAAATTTGCTTTGAATGCTTGTTTTTTCTTGAATTTAAAAAAGGACCTACTGTGTTCCTTAGTTGATTGCAGAATGCCCTTCATACAATATTTATTTGTATAGACAGTCAACAGTTTTGGTGGTGTATCTGAGCTGGCTGGCTTATGACCCAGCCCATTGGAGAAATTTGTTAAGGGGGGATACGGTGGGTCGATAACTACCTTTCCATTACTGCTTCTGAGGATAAAAAGTAAGATATATCTTAGAGTCAACTAGAACATAACACTTGTGAATCTAAACTTTTACTAAAACTTATTGTCTCCTGTTTTGGCATACTTACAGCATGATACTACTTCCCAAATCAATAATTAAAAGGACAATTGAAATCAACAACAGTATAGGGCCTTGCTATAAGACTCTCCCTTTGCACCTATGTTTTTTTATTTTGATTGGATTAGATAAAATCCTTCTATTTTACCTAGTGAAAACTGTTTTAAAATATTCAAAAGTCATACCGTGTCTTAAGCATAAAATTCGGTTTATGTAGCTAAGGTCTATATTTTAATTCAAGATTAAGAGGGAAAAAAGATTCAAAACAAACTTTAATAAAATCGCTCGACGAAAAGAGAATTTAACCTAACTTTTTTCAAACTGAACTTAAGTTTTCACTTACTTTATGGGTTTGAGTTGAAGTTGGTATTCAATTAAACGTCACAGATACCAGTACATTTTGGCTGACGTTAAGTAATAGGCAACGGTCGGGCCGTAGCCTAGCGACTTTGTGACCATTTTCCCAAGTGACTAACTAAACCAACTCTTGACAGGTAGTTACGTTTTCAAACCTCACTGATAAATACCGGTGACATCGGAGCTTTCCCTGTAGTTTTCATTCTTCTTTGCTCTCTTTGGGTCTGCTTAACCAATAAGCTTGTACTCGCCTGTTTTAAGTGCATGCTATTATGCTATCCTACATTGACTTTAATTCGCACAAGAGAATCCCGACGTGCAATTGTAAGATCAATTTCATGCATATCTGTCTTGCAGACATTCTTGAAACAGAACTTAGATAGACCAAAACTCTTGAATGGAACTTCAGGTAATTGTTCATGAGGCCATTGGGAATTCGACCGTTATCCAAATGGTGAAAACTGCTGTAAGTATTATGTTGAAAGTAATAACACTTTTTATACCCTGACTTATGATTTTTTTAAATGTTTATTGTTTTTGGGGGAAATTTTTGGTTTCCATACATATGAATGTAAGATTTAAAACAAAATCAATGTCTTCGAGTTTCTTGCCTTATAAGTTGTCATTTTAAAACCTCTCTAGAAACTTTGTTATCTTACATATTTTTCGAATATATGTATAGCAAGTTGTTTCATTTTCCCACAGTTTCGAAAGTCAAATATGGCATATGCTCTTTATTACGGCTATCTATTTATTCGATGAAACAATGGCCGGAGGTATTAATTGTTATTACCAAAGGATAGGGGTTATGTTTTCCACGACAACTGTTGCTACATAAAGGAGATTAGTACATCACTCCACTACAAATAGTGTCGTTCATCGCTGTTTTTAGCTAGCTTGACTGCAGTGTAGGTCTACACAAGGTTTGTTTTGCAAACCTAACACAATTAGTATTGTTTGTACAAGATTAAGTGATACTAAATACTTGCTATCTTTATTATATTTTGTTAAAAAATTCGCCAGAGCTATCCACTTAAGAATAAAGGGACAGTTAAACTGTCCGATGTGAAACAGACAAAACTAGAGTTGATATCGAAGCAAGGCTGGATGCTACCTTACCCAGCTAAAAGATATTTCACTGTGGTGCAAATGGAAGCTGCTTAGTATGGAAAATTTTCTCTGGTTACTGTAAAATTTGGGTCACGAAAACGAAGCTTGAGCACTACCAAAACCAGCAACAGGAGAGAGGCGAGAACAAAATGCTGTTATTAATGCAGTGGTAACATGCACCGAGATTAATCAGGCATCAGATGTTTTCATATGGAAGCTATACTTCTTTAAATAACAGAAAGTGATACTTCATGTTTTGTAATATAAATTTATCAAGCTCACTGGACAGAGAAAAGAATTAGAAAGAAAGAAACACACATCTTTAAGTACTTATCAAGCTTTCGCAAGAGTACAATATTATACTTAAGACAATCTTTAAAAAACAAATAAAATCTTTGTAATTAATTACTCTGACTTAAAAATCAGTTAATTACTCTAACTTTAAAAANTTAGTTCATTAATTTGACTTCAAAAATTCCCTAATTAGTGTGAATTAAAAATTATTTCATTACACTGCATTAAAAATTATTTAACTACTCTGACTTCAAAAATTAGTTAATTGCTTTGAAGATACTTAGAAGATACTTTTTGTTTCACATTCCTGAACATAAAGATTTTAGTGCGTGACGTTTCGAGAAACCCCTCTCTTATCTTCAGGTGGAGTGAGCTGTTATATACACACTATATATTTGTGTGTTGGCAGAAGATCACTTATCATAAGCACTGAACAGACAAACCCAACAAATGTATTAACTTCATAGAGATTTCTTATACTACTATTACTGTGGTACAGGAAGGTTACAATTTTAAAACAAAAACTCTAGCGAGGTGCTCGCTGGGAAAATTATTTTGTAATAGAAATTTCTTTGTTTAAATTACCAAGTCTGTTGCACAGTAGGAAATTACTGTCCATTACTGTCTATTTTCTACTGTCCAAATTACTGTCCATTTCACTTTGTTTGTAGCAGTGGTATGGCGTTGACAAGAAATTTCTTCCTTTGGTAAGTAGAACTTCTTCAGCGCTGGTACCTGAACATTTTCTATAAGACAACCTTTATAAACTTTTTCAAAATATTACCCTTTAAACATTTCTTAATAGGCATGAAGCGTCTAGATACGTAGCCATAAATGTGTTGGTGGGATGAAAAAGTAGAAAGGTAGAAGAAAATGTGCAGAAAAATCAGATGAGTATCACATTAAACTTCAATGGGATTATTATAGGTGAAGAAGGATGTTAGATGGAAATGAAAATAAAAAGAACAATTGCCACAGAATTGCCACAGACGAGGTAGCTTTTTCTACGATTAATAAAAATATGATAGCTGAAATACCATATATGAAAACCTCCTGTTTAATCTCTAATTCACCTAATTCTTGCTTAAGCCAATGAAACATTGGCCACACGATAGCAGAAATGATTAAAAGTCAGTGAAATGTGGTTGTTGGGAAAATCAATAAAAGTATGACGACTGACATGGTACTCAAGAGATGGCACTGCCTTAACAATTATGAAGTATTTTTCCATTTTTAATTAACTTCTTTTCAATGCTTGACTTTAGTTATCTTTCTTTATCGACTCTTTGATCCCACCCTCTAAACCAGAAAAATTCCTTGATTTCATTTATTTTTTATTTCCTGTAGTGACTGTCTCCTCAATCACATTTCAAATTATAAATCGAATAAACATTCTAATTACCTGGTACCCAAGATTAACCACTTCTCTGCTCCCATTTTAAAGCAACAGGATTTGGTATAAAAGAAAAACTGCCACTGACGAATGGAGCATACTGAACCTTTCTAGCAACATATTTAGTGCTAACGTTACTACTTGTGTGTTGTCCCGTCGATCGCGACGAAGCCCACGACGTCATTGTAAATTTTGCGGTCAGTGAGTGTGGTCATGACTAATCAGTTCGATACTTGCTGGGAAGGCTCTCTCGTAGGTCGGACACTGGTAATCTGATACCACTGCTATGACGTTAGCCTTGGAGGTTCGAAGCTCTCTCTTCCGTTGAGCTTCGGCGGACCTTACCCTTTCATAAGAGCTTGCACCTTTATGGATAGAACTGCGCCATGCAGAACAATCAAGTCTTTGTGTTTCCCATGTCTCATTATCGATACCAAAGTTCTTCAGGAAGGCCTTCAGACTGTTTATAAAACGCTATTTCGGCCACCTTGATTACGCTACCCTGCAGCCATTTCTCCATAAAGCAACTTCTTTGGTTGTCCTGTCAATCTGAGTTGGGCCTTCCCTAGCAGACTGAAGGTGCTGGGCAGCCCCACTTGTGTGAGTACCTCGGTGTCTGGTACTTTGTCTTGCCAGCTAATGTTTAGAAGTTTTCGCAGGCAGTTCATGTGAAACAGGTTGAGCTTTCTGGCATGGCGTGCGTAGACAGTCTAACCGTCATAGGCATACAAAAGCTTTCGTAGCATAACCACCTTATATACATTGATCTTAGTACTCCACTGGATGCCTCTTCTCTTCCACACAATTCCACGTAATCATCCAAATGCTCACCTCGCCTTTGCGATGCGGGTGTCGAAGGTATCATCTAGACTTGCAGATCTGCTTAGGGTGCTACCAAGGTATGTGAATTTATTCACTGATTTCAGGGTCTTTCCGTTCACTTTGATGGATTTTTTCACATATTGCTTCTGTGGTGCTGGCTGTTGCAAGACCTCAGTCTTCGTTGTGTTGATTCTCAACCCGAAGTTGTTGCAGACACTAGAGAAAATACCTATGCTCTGCTGCATCTTGATCTCAGATGCGGCGTTGAGTGCGCAGTCGGTAGCAAACAGCAGGCCATTTACAGCATCTTCTTTAACCTTTGTCTTGATCTGAATCTCCGTATGTTGAAGTGTTTCCCATTAGTTTTGTATCGGATTTTCATGCACGTTTCTTCATTAACACCAAAGGCATCTGACAGGATGGGCAAAAACCTCATACTAAACAGGCATCAGAGAACATCCCATTATCCATTACATAAGCCAGCATACCGTCATGAAACTGGCAAAATATGTTGATGAACTTGCTGGGGCAGCCATACTTACCCTTGATACTCCAGAGACCCTCGCGACTGACTGTGTCAAAGGCCTTAGTCAGGTCTACAAATGTGACTTAGAGGTATCTGTTCTGCTTCTGAAACATTTCTTGGAGTTGATGCATAGCAAAACTCATTTCTACTGTTTCTCGACCATTCCTGAATCCACATCTCCTCTCCGGGAGGTGCCCATCTTCCACGTGCTGAATAAAACGGTTAAGGAAAACTCTTGCCAGGATCTTACCAGCAATGACAAGGAGCGGAAGTCCTCTGTGGTTGTCACAGGATTCCCTTTTTTCCTTCTTCTTATGCAGATGGACAATGGAGGCGTCCTTAAACTCCTGTGAAATAACTTCCTTTTGCCACTTGGCCTGAAAAGAGCTCAGTGACCTTCTGTATCGGACCTGGTTGTCCTGAATGGTATGTTTCAGCCAGTGTAGCATCAGAACCTGGTGCTTTACTATATGCTAGAAACTTGATAACTGCTTTGACTTCTGACTCCCTTCGCGGTTCTGTGATAGAGGTGTTGATGGTGATCTGGGTCAGGCGATCGATAGCTTCATCGTCGATGCACGATGGCCTGTTAAGAACATTGTTGAAATGCTCCACCCATCTCTCTAGGATGCTGTTCCTGTCAGTAAATAGAGTGGTTCTGTCGGCACTGAGAAGTGGTGATGTTCCCAAAGGCTGTGGGCCCAAAATCGTTTTCAAAGCATTAAATAGATTTTTTGAGTTCTTGCTTGCTCCATGAGCCTTGGTCTATTTTGCTTTGCTTCTTAGTCAGGAGTCGCACATCATTTTGAGCTGTGACTGCACATTGAGTCACATTGCACACTGCACATTGGTTTTTGCGGCACCATCGGCTGCATTTTTGAAAAGAGATGTGCTGTCTTGCTAGTGAGCTCTGAAGGGCCGACCTTTTGGTCAAGCAGTCTCTGAATTTCCTCATCATTCTCGTCAAACCAGTCCTGGTGTTATGCTTGATCTGACCCCAAAGGGACAATACAGTGCTGTGAACTATACCTTTTAATTCTGACCACGTTTCTTCTGCTCCTTTGATACTTAGGTAGAGCTATTTTAGTGTGGCGTCCAGGTCCTCGCGTAGATTTTGGTGAACATAGGGTCAAGCCATCTTGCTGATGTTCAGTCCCTTATTTGTCTTCCTTCACTGTGGGCATCACTTCGGCTGTACATGGAACTTGAGCTTAGAAATAATGAGCCTATGATCTGTGCAGCAGTCAACACCACGCGTGACCTTTGTTACCTTAACATCCTGCATTTCTCTTCTCTGGAAAGTGACGTATTCAATTAGATCCCAATGCTTGTTTCGTGGATGAATCCAGGACGTGTTGTTGCGGTTGGGTAGGTGGAAGACCGTGTTGGTGATGGGAAGATCATAGGATACGCAGGTCTTCAAGAGTAAGTGGCCATTGCTATTGCATTGGCGAACTCCCTTTTTCCCTATGATTCTTTTTCAAGCGTGCTAGTCTGTACCAACTCTGGCATTGACGTCGCCAAAAACAATGAGCTTATCTCACTGACCACAGAGGCTATGAGAGTCTCCATGCTTTCCTAAAACTTGTTCCTTGTTCTCCTCCTTTTAGGGGATGTCACAGTGACATGGATTGGTCGTTCATTTCCTTTGGGGAGCTGGTTTGCTTGCTAATCAGATTAGATCTGATTGCAGATCCCACTCCTGTTTCACTAAGCTCTCCGTTGGTACGCTCACTCGAGTGGAAAGTGTAGCCAGCTTTGACTTTCGTCAGATAGCCTTCATTGCCAAGCCTGGTTTTACTGAGGTCTGCAATGCTTATATCATATCTACGCAGCTTCTTTGTGATACGACCAGTCCTCTCCTCTTGTCTGTCAGTTTTGTTGTTGCCCATTACAGTCCGTACACTCTAGGTCCCAACAGTGAGCGAAGTCATCCAAACATTTTGCTTTGTTTTTCGACTGCATGATAGGATCCTGCCTGCATACCACGGTAAACAGGCTAGGGTAAGTTAAAGAAGACTATGTTTATCTTTTCTAGCTCTTTTCTCAGACCATGAAAGTGAGCAAAGTGATCCTAAAAAGGGCTGCTTCAGTCCAGTAAAGAGCAACCCAATGCCTTGTACCGCCTGTGTGCAGGGTTGTGGCTGCAGCTCCCAGTACATCCACGTCTGCTACTTCGTCTCTCATCCATAGCCACAGGACTTTTTGGGGGTGTTGCCATGACTTGCCCGAGAATTGGATTTAAGTGAGGGAGAGCACATTTGAATCCAGTAGCAAGAGATGGTCAAGACGACTAGAGATGAATCAAGATGCAGTGGATGGCCAGCAGTGTACTTGGTGTCTCACTGTGTCCTAATTGCACTCCACAGTATTTCGCTAGGTCAGTCTTTCTACCCGTTGAACCAATCTGGTAGTTTCCTTTGCGCAGTTCTCCAAATCTAGTCTTCACAGGCTAAGGTAGACAAGCCCCAACTTGCCGTGTGTCAGAGTCCCAAAGGTTGCTCTCGTTGCCCGGATTGTGACCATTGCACATACTACAGCTTCTGGGAGCCACAGGTGAGACGTTGGTACCAGCTTGGGATATAAGGTGGCCCAAATACTCCAGAAGTAGCACGACAGTTCTTCATTAGAGATGTTACCCCTCCACTGCACACCCCATACACCCCAACTTTACTACCTACACATTTACTAGTTGTTACTGTTCTTCTTCTTAGGTGCTTTGCCTTTGATAAGCGTGGTCAATCATAACTTTCCACTTCCCTCGGTCCTTAATGCTGTTAATGAGTTAAGCTTGCTGGTGTTAACTGCTGGTGTTAACTGAGCGTTCTATCTTCTATCTTGCCTGTCTACTACGATATTACTTATGAAGTGATAAAACACAAGTGTAAAGAACGGTCAATAAAGATAGTACAACTGCAATGTCTTCTGGATGTTAAAACTTGTTTTCATCAGGAAAGAGACTAGTTAATTGAGAGGCAATTATTCTTGTTGTTGTCCTTTGCTTTGTTTTCGTCAGACAAAGTTTATTTAAAGGGGTGTCGTGCATAAATGCAGGGCAGTTGCAATTAACCACTCCATTTGTTTGCTTTCACAATTTGTTAATGGTGAAGAACCAGACAAGGCATATACCCATTAGGTGTATGGAATTTTGAAAAGAAAAGAAAAAAGGATGAAAACAAGAGATAAAAGTTCCTTTTGGACAGGAAAGCATTTAAATCATATTATAAAGGAAAACCTTCAGAAGCCAAAGAGTTTCACAACTTAGCTGTCCCAGGTAAAAAAACTATATTCAGATAAAAGATTTGCTATAACGAGAAGCAACAACTGCATCAGATTAAAGGCTTTGAGAGAAACAAGTCACAGGAGATGTAACAAACTGAGCCAATACCATCGAGAAATCTCATCAGAACGCTTCTTTTATTACCTGTGTTGAGCTGTGAAGAAATACCAGCCAAAAATAAGCTAAAAAAGAAAAAGGGAGGTTAAGCCAAGAGATAAGGATTAACCTTAGACTTAAAAACAATCAAGTCATATAATGTAAGAAAGCACTCAGGTCCAAGAGAGTTCCACAATCTTGCAGTCTTAAGGAAACAACCCAAAACCCACAACATAAACTTATTATTACGAGGTACAACAACTGCATTAGGATGAACACATTGAGAAAAACAAGTCAGACGAGATACAACAAACAGAGTACCCTTGAGAAATGCTCATTAGAACATTTGCTATGCTAATACATATAGAAGGGATCAAGGCAAGCCACATTTGGTCACTATGGAGTTAAAGAGTACCAGAAAGATTTGAACCTATCAAGTTACACCTCTTCTAAATCGACCAGAAACATCAAGATGAAAGGAGAAAGCGCCTATTGATACAAAAATATGTACATTAACATATGAAATGAAAGGAGGGGTCGAGAGTGAAGAACTTTGTAGTGCTACCTGTAAATCAGAACGAGAAAGTAAAAACTAACGAAGAACTAAAAATATCAGAGGTTAGAAGAATACGGAATGAAAATGGAAAGTAGGGGAAATAGCGGTGGTAAACCAACGCAGTTTTTGTGTACTGTAATTCCTTTTTCTTGATTAGCCTGTATACGTAAAATGCCCAGTCGCATGTGTCATCATAAAACTGAAACAGAATGGAATCAGCAAACGTTTGGGACATTTTAGGAAATGAACAACTTACCATAACAAAAAAGGAAGGGCAAATTAAACAATCGGTTTAATAAAAAAGACCTATAATTAGGAGTGGGCTATACGGGGCGCAATTTTAAAAATGTTACTGGATGCATGTGGCTACTTGTTCTTTTGATAGTTTGATAGTTTGGTCAATAAAAAGCACAATTTTGAACAATTTTTTACAATTTGGAGGTTTGCCGGGCAAAATTGTGAGCTGTGCTGGAAAATCCTGAAAATTCAGCAAAAGAAAGCAAGACAAAGTAATTGATATCTTTTGGACCCTATTCGGTTTGTGTGAGTTGGGTATTCTAAACCTGTCAGCGGAGTGGTTCACAAAACAACATATTTAAATCAATTTGTCAATAAAAACCAATCAAAATACCATAAAAAGCCAGGTATTTTTAAAATCTCCTAAAATCTCACAAAATTAAATAATTTTTAGGCAAAAAAGAAATAACACACATTGTCAATAGCAAATGAAAAACATGTCAACTAACCATGAGTTGATGCTCATGAGTGCAACTCATTAAAAATTTTGCATATGTCTTTGCTATTGTCCAGTGTGAACATGGGAGCTCGCCGTGAAAGGTCCCATTGACCGTAAATTTTACACGGCAAAATTTGTTCTGAACTGACATCTTGAATATCGTCAATGACTGGTCTATTCCATTTTTCATTGCAGCCTTTTGTAACTCTCTCAAGGTGACCTATGCGATGGGTTCCATCTTCATTGCTATCCATGAACAGGCCAATGTACCATTTCCGACCAACATCATCATCCTATACCACAGCTAATAGCTCATGGAAGTTGAATTGAAATTTTCCACCATGAGTTTCGTTACCATTTTGCAGCAGATCCAATATTTCTTCTTCGCTTTTCAAGGTGGCAGTCGGATCTTCTTCATGTAATTCATCCACAGCTAATAGAACCGCAAGATTTGAATAAATCTGCTCATATGTCATGGAGTTTATTCGATAAAGTTCAGGATGGTCAAGATAATCCTTTTTGTGTGTC
>RDPX01000165.1:1385132-1432008 GCA_003991215.1 Morbakka virulenta | reverse complement strand
TATATATATATATATATATATGTGTGTGTGTGTGGTTTTTGTAACGTTTCTTAACCAGTAGAGTGTGAGACACGAGACCTTACTTTCTTTACACAAGTTTTGAGTTTTCTCTTTTCTCTTTTACCTTGTATATATATATATATATATATATATATATATGTGTGTGTGTGTGTGTGTGTGTGTGTGTGTGGCAAAAGTTTAATGATGCAATGTCATTTGGGAACGTTATTTAAAACATATTTTTGCATGGCTGTCACAACCTTAAGATTATCTGATCCCTTCTATCAAAAGTTTAGCAACGAAAATTAGGAGTGAGTAAAATATCTACAGAATTAGAGTGATGAATTGTCACTGCTTTTTGTGAGAGTGTGTTATTAAATACTGTACAGTACTAAATGAATTTTTACATTAAAAACATGAGCGTAACGTGTAATAAACCAACAAGTGAGAAAATATGAAATGAATGAATAAAATTGTGATCATTAAATAGTAAATAATTAATATAACGAGTAAATAAAGACATGGTGATTAAAGATAAAATTTAATTAGTTGATGAAATGATAAATGAATTAAATGATGTGTACCAGTAAACACGTTCTTTTTACACAACAAGAGTCATTTTTTAAAAAAAAAATTCAGTTAAAGTTTGGGTTTTTTATATGAAAAGTTCCACGGGACTACCACACTTTATACTATCCTAGTTAAGACAACATTCATCAGAAAGGGTGGTCCTGGCAAATATAACAAAGTTAAACTAAGCGAAAAGTACTAAGTTTATCAGTGCAAAAAATTGTTTTGTTATTTTACCTTGGTTAAGCTTTCCTTCCCTTTTGTTCATCTTTAGATCTTTTGTACAAGAGATTTGGATTTGATTTCTGACTACATAATGAAAGATATTTTAGAACTTTATGATTTCGATTGCGGTGGTAAGTAATGCCCACTTTAAGGATCTATTTAATAATGGGAGGGCTGTTTAACTTTTGTTTAGTTGTGGGATGCCCATTTAGTGGAGCGTTCTTGAGGTTGTTTTCCTGATGAGTGCTATGCTCCGACATTTTATTGTTTATACAGTAGATTATCCATCAAATGCGACCATCCACATCGCAATGTAGGCTCGCTTTTTATCTGGTCAGCGTATTTTAGCCGTATTCTTAGGGGTTTTTTTCAGTTTATGAGCCGATCATTGTCGTCGACATCTTTAAATCCACTTGAAAACAATGTAGTGTTAGAGTTTCTGCAGAGCCTAGATCTATTTGTTGATGTTCAGTAGGGATTTTTAAATACCGTTCCATCGGTAATTTTTAAGAGGAATCAAGGAACTGATTTATAGGTTTATGTTTATGTCTGGCGAAGGCACTATAACTCTGGATATTTTAAGGCATTTGATAAGCTGTTGCACCCTGGCATCCTTGATAACCTTTCGATCTTCCTGGTGACTGGCTTCAGTTCATTAACATCTATTTTACTATATTGATAACATTTCTTTGTACTTCGGTATTGGCCACAAGGCAGCTCAGTAGGAAGAACTTAAGCTGACAGAAGATTTGAAATCTGACCTTTAGGCTTTTGGAGAACGGAGAAGTAAGTGGCTGGTGTCTTTAATGCAACAAAAACGCAACTGATGTCATTCAATAGGAAGCTAAATCCCCTTCTCTTTCTATTTTCATGGGTTACTCCTTTTCTAACCGTTGCGGGGTTGCCTGGCCTGTTGAGGAATCCTTATCACTGAGAATGCTTAGACTGTCATTTACTCGAGATATTTGTTGGCTTTCTTTTATTCAATCTAGTAGTAAATGTGTTTGTAGAAAGGTTGGTTCTTTGTATCGTGTTAGAGAGTAGCTTACGCTTGTGGTCTTTTTTGTCTCTAAAAATCTACAACCAGTCCTTCCATAAAGTACTGGTGTCACAACTGAACTCGTGCTCCCCTATCACATCTTGATGTTCTTAATTAAGTTAAGACATTTTTATAATTTGATGGGTCCAAATCTTGCTGTTACTCATGGACCTTTGTCTCATCGATGAAATTTGACAGATATTAGTTTTTTCTTTAGGTATTTAGGAGCCGTGGCTTAATGGTTTCTGCAGTTGCACAGTAACTAAGAAGTTCTGGGTTCGATTCCCCGAGCCGGCGAGGAGAATTTGGAACTTTACAAAAGAAAAACCCATTGGTTGGCGCCAGAAAGGGCATCCGGCCAAGAAATTCCTCACCTCCAAAACAAAGTCCTTCTGAAGGTAACCCGTCTGTGCCTCAATAGCTGGGGGAAAATGACGTTAAAACAAAACAAAATAAATTGTCATGGAAAATGTTCTAATAAGCTGTCTTCTCTGGTACCAGCTTAGTTTGTTGCATCTCGCGTGACTTGTTTCACTCAGTATCTTTACCCTTTTGCAGACGTTGGCCCTGGTAAGAACTTTCAATGAATGTAGCTTTTTACCTAGGACGTCTAGTTTGTGGAATTCTTTGGCTTTTGAATGCTTGCCCCATCGTGTAACTTGAATGTTTTAAGGTCTAAAGTCAACTCATCACTTGTCTTATCCGTTTTAATTCTATTTTCCCATAAGGCTCTCTATAGTTGGTGGCTTTATGCCCTTTATGGTTTGCAATCATTAAGAAAAATCTCCTATGCCCTCGTGATTGGGCTTGATAGATTTGAATATGGTTGATAAGTGGGTGGGATTATTCAAAACTCAACAAACAACATGGAGTATTGATTTTTCATTTATTTTTACTCAACACTTAAAACATCATAATTTGCATTAACTTCACACCAGATCGGGTTAAAATCGAGATTCACTTGAAGTTAACTTAATCGAGATGAAGTCGCAATGTATATATACACTATGCATATTTTGCACGCACACTTTATGGTCACAGGTGGCCGGCCTGAATGCTAGCCTTAACAAATACAGCTGTCGATAATTTTTGTGAACAAAGGTTCTATGCATTAAAATGGATTACCCACATTATCTGGTTATGCATATTATCGGATCGCATTTTAACGACCATGCTCTTTACCTGGAGAACATTTCATACCTAAATTTTGCTATCTGTGTACCTTTATTAAAGATAGTGTACCAAGCGGAGTGTATCTGAATCACTGGAGCAATAAAAATATATATTATTCTACCACAATATCGGGTAGAAAGTTGTTGCAATATTTTCATTGCTAACAACGTTACTTTATTTGAATAATGGATAAGCTTATTAAAGTAAATTTCAATGCCGATGAGTCAGCTCGAAATACCGTTAAGCTTCTGCTTTCTTTGATTTGTTCCTTGATTGTGGATGTGACATGCTCAAACTATTTTGAGTTAAGAGTTGCATTTGGAGATCTGTTTGATTTGGCAAAGTCAGAAGGTCTTCTTTACCAGTAAATTTGTTGCAGAAATTACTGCCTACATAAGCAACCAAGTGCTGCCTTTGATTTTATCAAATACTCCTTTAGTATCTCAGAAGTTTCGTTATAAGAGCTAAAGTTGTGCTAAGCCGATTGATACTTCGGCATCACTTACTTACTCACTTAATTCCATCACTCCTCCTGGGACCATAGGCCACAGGCAACGGTCCACCAGAGTTCCATGACCTACGCTGCCCTCTCCAGCTGTTTCCAGGTTCGTTAAATCTTAGAAGGGGAGTTAACCATGAGGTTTCCGTTGACTCATGGCTTTAACCTACCGCCATCATATGTCCTTTGATAGGGTCCCTTTCCCTCCCAGAATAGTAGTCTCCTGGTCTGTCATTGCCGCTTCTGTTAGGAAGCTGGTGTTCTACAAAGTGAGGCTGGTAGCCCCATGTCCAGCCCTTCTGCCTTCTCATCTGGGCTCTGGACTGACCATGGCGGAGTTCTTCAGTATTAAAAAGGGTATAATGTGCTTTATTTAGTCAGCCTTAAAGCCAAATTTTGATAAATATATTGAATATATATTAGACAAGTAATAAAAGGTCAAACATTTTATCATGCAGTTTGTTAATTTATCTCATCAAACTATAATATGGAGGGGGTGTGCGTAACAAGTTAAGTGGAGTGGTATTTTACTTGCTTTTACACCAGAGGTCAATAACTTTTGTCAAAAACATCCATGTGCTAATGGGAAAAAAATTCTATTCTGCCCTTTACATCCAATATGCCGAACATTTTTGAATACCTTTTGTCTAGTAAAAACATTGATTTTTGTTTTAGAATCGAGAACTACAAGCTGCAGATCTTTTCATTTTTTGCCAAGATTTGAAGCCTTTATACCAGGTAAGAGTACAACTAAGTGTGTGTGTTTTTTAAGTTAGCATTCTCTACTACTTTGTGGTTGCAGAGCAGAATAATCATGTTACATCGGTTACACCAATAATACAAGATAATACGTATTACCAATCAACTGAAGCTTGAAACATATGTGTGACTGAGAACTAAGTTTTGGTGTCAGAAATGAAACAATATACGGTGATCATTCTAGCAAGTTACAAGGGTCCGCTAGAGATTGAATTGGCTGAATTTGAAGGTGAATTAAATGGGAAGAATACATGATGTGAAGAGAACGTGACAGATTGAAAAGTCAGAACTTCGACAGGAAACTGTTTCTAATAGAGTTACGGTTACCAGGCATCAAGCCTGAGCTAAAATGTGATTAGCCTGCTGCGATAATTAACCCGGTTGTTTTCAGTTATCAGCTCTTTCAGATTATATTATATTATTTTATATTATATTATATTATATTATATTATATTATATTATATTATATTATATTATATTATATTATATTATATTATATTATATTATATTATATTATATTATATTATATTATATTATATTATATTATATTATATTATATTATATTATATTATATTATATTATATTATATTATATTATATTATATTATATTATATTATATTATATTATATTATATTATATTATATTATATTATATTATATTATATTATATTATATTATATTATATTATATTATATTATATTATATTATATTATATTATATTATATTATATTATATTATATTATATTATATTATATTATATTATATTATATTATACGCAGCCGAAAACTTACAATAAAATTCTGATCTTATCATGCCAATGTATGTAACCTTGGGAAATTAGTAATTATTACATGAACAAAGCGTAATCTCTAATATTGTTTTTATGTGAATGTGTGTGATGGAATGTTATGCTTGCATATTTTAAGACAAATTTGAATAAATTGAGTCTTATCAAATTATGTTATAGTGAAGATGGTCGAGAAACCCGAAGTACATCTATGTTACATTGGAGTTTATTTGGTAATTGTATTTAATATATAAAATAATATTATTATTAACGTATTGATTATGTGAGTTATTTGTTATTCATTTCTAGATACCAACACTCGAGAAATTCTGCCATCAGATGTTATTTTGAGACACTTGTATGATAGTTTTAGATTGCTTTTTGAGGTATTGTATTTTCTTTGATATTCATCCACCTTTTTCTTACAAGTGTTTATCTGCCCTAAAGATGTTGCTGTCAAAAGTATTTGTTTACATTTATAGTCTTGTAACTAAAGCTTCACTCGCCAGAGAAAATCTACTCATGACCTCGAGGATCTCTGCTGGAGTGAAATCACGAGCATGCCCAACGTGTGTATTCCTATGTTATGTGTACTAAATATTTGAAATTAATTACTTTTTTAGCTAAACCCATATGAACAGCTATAAAAGTAAATTAAGAAGGGCCTTCCAAGCCATGTCAACCAGATATAAAAGGAAATCATCTACTTACATGTACCATATCAGAGCTACTTTTACGATTGATTTATATGTTATCCTTTGACCTTTGACCTTTGTCCCTTTGTCATTCGTTACTTGTCATTTTGCAGCTACGGATGACCAAGAAAAGACAAGAAAAGGTGAGAATTAGGAGGAATATGGAAAAATATGATGTCGCGATCACACAAGTGCCCAAAGCTTATCAAGTTATTTCCTAACTCACGTATACACGCATATCGCTAGTAATATGTGCAGCTCAAGTTGTAACACATAGTGCATAAACTACACAGCTTTTGTAAATTAGTAGATTAGGTGGTATATCCCGGTTAACCCCAATTCAGAGCATTTAGGAGGTTGTTAGCCTGTTTGTTCCTGTTTGGAAAATAGTTTCACATAAATTCCCACAAAAAGTAGTTTCGTTGAGACAATTGGCTTTTGCGGTAGAAGAAATCCTTGATCGCTCCAATAAAATCCCACATTTAGACCAATATTTAAAACAAAGATGACCGACCCATACATGACTTGTAAGAAAAATGGTATTTTATTAAGTAATGCGATGTGTGCTGTCGAAAGAATATTAGAGTATTAAAAAAAGTTCCTCGTTCAATACGAGGCTCAGGCCTACATGCGTCATTGGAATGAGATATTCAACGATAGGAAACTGGGGAGAGAATGACCCATTCAAATGAAAGATGTGGTTGCATACTGATCTGCTTAAACTTAGCTCAGTTTGCAGAGCATGATGAGAGGTGTAGGCACTGGTTCAAACGCAGTTTCGTGAACACATACTTTTGCCTTTTCGAAAAACCCATCCCTTGCCATTTAAACATCTGCTAGTTTGAAGTAGTTGCAACCTCTTTTGGGCATGGTCTGTGGTTACATATTTTGAAATCAGTGTACTAACATTTGATCAAAGGTTTGTGTAGGTGGTTATGAACAATATTGTTTTGGAAATAACAATAATTATACATATGGTGTATAGTAGACATAGATGACTATTACTTCTTGTTTTATGAATGATGATGATCTTTTTGGAAGTCAATATTTTCCTTTGCTTTAATTACCGTTTCTCTTTTCAAGATTTGGAATAGTGTAGCATTTTATCGGCTATTGCCGTATGTTTTTAGTTCCCAACAGCTGTATTTAATACCGCTGTTCAACACAAAATCGTACCTTGATAGCACTTTTTTTGTAGGCACCAGTGCAGGACATTGGACATTGTTGGCGTCAACTTTCCAAGATCCACAGAGACACAATTGTTGTCAAGCCAGATAAGGTAGATCGATGTTGATTTTATGAATAAATGAATAAAACTGAAAACACTTGACTATCTTATCACCATGCTCTGTAGAATATGACGTCAGACTTGCGCATGAAATAATATCACTTATTCACGTTATTAAAAAAAACATGCAGATAGTAAATACATTGTCAGAAATCAGATGTTATGCTTTTGAATCTTAGTTATAAACAGATGGATTTGCATCTGCACCCTTATATATATATATATATATATNTTTGTAGGCACCAGTGCAGGACATTGGACATTGTTGGCGTCAACTTTCCAAGATCCACAGAGACACAATTGTTGTCAAGCCAGATAAGGTAGATCGATGTTGATTTTATGAATAAATGAATAAAACTGAAAACACTTGACTATCTTATCACCATGCTCTGTAGAATATGACGTCAGACTTGCGCATGAAATAATATCACTTATTCACGTTATTAAAAAAAACATGCAGATAGTAAATACATTGTCAGAAATCAGATGTTATGCTTTTGAATCTTAGTTATAAACAGATGGATTTGCATCTGCACCCTTATATATATATATATATATATAGCCCATTTTCTTTCACTGAAATTAAGAAGCCAACACCCTGAGAGAAAATCAGTCGTTTATCTGGATTTGGATGTACCCCAAATGAATTGATTTAATTGGAACAAGATGTTTTGCTTCACTTTTTGGTATAGATATTTGTGGATATTTGAACGAAGGAGAATACTCCAGAAGAATGTGAGTTGCTCATTCTGCTTTGTCGCTTTTAGTAAGGCAGCACAAATGGCATTGCTAACTAAAAATACCTATCCCAGTTGGATACCGGTTTCAAGATATTTTAGACGTAATTATTGATAGTATGGTGATAGATGTAGACAGGTATTTTCCAAGGATGTGGCCATGAGATATCAGGAATACAGTTAACCTACTGTATTTGCTTTCTCGGACATTAGTACAGCCTTTAACAGTGTGGAAAGATTCGACTTGTGGAGAATACTTATCTAGGATGTGTTCTCGTAAGGTTATTAAGCGTATCTTGGTGTATAAGAGGACATTGCATGATCCGTGTCTGTAATGAAATGAAAGAAACCTTTAAACCGATTAAAATATGGGTACCTTTGTAAATGTTTATCGTGTAGTATATATAAAAATATACATTTATTAAATATTTTGTATATGAATAATAGAATATGTATAAGTAAACAAACAAACAAAAATAATAGTGTTCTGCTACCATTTACAATACTCGATGGAAATCCAGAGGGAATAATCAAGGTAAAAGAGAAAACCTAAAACTTGTCTTTTACCTTGTATATATAAGGTAATAGGTAAAACACGAAAAATATGAACTTTGATTGCAGGTAATAGTTTCACGATATTTCGATCATCAGGCATATTGTTCTGCTTTATGCATTGACCACTTTTTGATACGAATACACAAAATTACACATTACATATATATATATATATATATATATAATAAGAAAAAGAGAGAAAGAAAGGAGAAAGAGAGAGAACGTGCTGCCAGACCCCTAATAATGCCTTCCCTAATCCAGTGAAGACCCCCTGTGGTTTCTCCCTTACCAGAAAGAATTGGTCACTTTGAATGGAGAAGAAACAATTGTTGGCAGGACAAGAAAGAACCTGCAGAGATGGGGTTAAACAACTGACACTGAAAGCCCTGCGGTAAACTAGTACATACAGTATACCCCGTTTTATGCAGCTGGCCACTACGGCCCATATGTTCGGACATGGATCTAAAGACTGCAAATGATGCAGCACTTCAATGGGTAGAAAAATGGTGTGATAAGATATGATATGATGATGTCAAATGTTGTAGTTACTCCTTTCAATAAATGATATTTTTTCAAATAAAATTATGCCTGAACAGACGGCAGTGAAGCTTTTCACACTTGTGATGGCATTGAGTTTACTGTTGGAATCTTGCATTTCTTTTTTTCTTCATAACAGAGACCTCGTGGTATCAGAATCGATGATATTTTTGAGGATCGTGATTATCGAAAGAGCCATCATTCATCCAGCGAAAGTGTAAGTAGTATTGTTTGAATGTATGAATGTAAGTGTCAAAGAAAAGTAAGAGCTGTGACATTATTAAATAAGATCATATCTGCATGCAACCAATCGAAATGACTCTTTATACGAAATTGTGCATCTACCCCGAAAAAAGTTTCGATAAAAGATTGGATGAATGTTATGCCAACTAATTCAAAGCTTTCAAGAACAGAAGAAATACACGTAACAGGAACTCCACCTTTAAACTATCATAAATGAACTGTTTAGTGGGTAAAAGGTCTTTGTGCCTTTTAGGGGACAAGATATATTATCAACTCCGGTTAGGTATAAGAGGAGAAAAAACCTTGGAGTGTTTTAAAACAAAACTGGACAAATCTTTTAAGTAAATTTTTAGATGGGTATAAAATTAATTACAGGCTTAACAAACACCGTGAGAAAAGGCGAAAACAGTCTTTTTCTGTTGTTTTTTTTGTTCTGGTTTGTTGTTTCCTTGTTTTTAACAGATTTCACAGAATGATATTAATTTTATTTTACCCTCATTTTTTTCTCAGCTTTCACAATAGTTAACAGGATATGTATGGTACCAGTATTTAGTACTAGAATAGTTATTCCGCATAAATAATATAGATAGATAAATAAGTTAGTAAGTAAGATAATAATAATATCAGAGATAGATAAAAATTACAGCTTTGAAGACACCTTGAGTGTCCAAACAATACAGTCACTGCTGTGATAAATCCTGTCTAAAATAGATGGATATTCTGCTGTATTATTAGTATTATTAGAGAGAATGGTAAAACGATTTGAAATGAGGTGCACGGAAGAGAAAAGGAAGTTTGAAAGTGCCATTGTGAGAATTATGAGAATTCCAAACATATAAAATGCAACAGTAGGGCCAAAGTCACTTATACTCTGTTGCCGTACTGAAGCGAAAGAGAAAAGGGTCAGGCCGTGGGGTTTTTTTTTCTAGAAAGTAACAAGAATTGACAACTGTTAAAGAAAAATTGGATAATTCATCAGAAGGTTGTCACACTACCAGTATCTTACCATATGTCGTGATATGCTGGGTCTCATGCTAAACAGTGGGACCATTAATGCCTTCATAGATATCTATGCATGAAAGACCCGAACAGATAGGACAAAACAAATTAAAACGGAGAGACAGGGGTAGACCCCGGAAAAATTGGGAGGGCATAATAAAGCAAGATCTAAAGGCCTGGACCTTAACGAAGCTGACACTGGTCTCCGAACTAAATGACGAACAGACCTGCGAGCAGTTGTCCAAAGGCACACCTATGCAAGCCATCGATACATGCCAACTGGATAGTGAGTGTGTGAGTGAGAAAGCAAGCAATACACCATAGACGGCAAAACATTCGAATCACTTCCCAAAGTACTTCCGTTGGAGGGCTCTTCCTGATGGTTGGTCGAGAATCAGCGTGCCAGCATGTCAAGACCACAGATCCGCTAGGCAGGACTCAAAACTCAAAATCGGATGAAAGAGGAGAAAGAGTTGTGCACTTGAACTTAACCAGAAGGCTGAGAACCCTTGACACACTACAAGCCTCAATTTGGACTCAGTTTAAACTAAGGAGTACTTGGTTAATGAAAATTCAATGTGTACTTTTTGCCTTAGGGACATAGAATATCCAGCGCATCCCAGAGCATTTACCTCATAATACTTTGCCAGTGTTTTGATCAGTGTCATGTAAAACAAAAAGTTTATATGTTTTAGAAATAACCTGGGTATTGTATTTTCAAGATAATAAGGAGGAAAATGTACATGAGGACCACAATACTACCCTTTTCAATTATATGTAACAAAGCCTCTTGAGGCTTTTTTTACACAAAATAGTAACTGTTATTATTTTGTGGTTCCGGCATTTGTTGTTTTAAATCATCGAAAAAATATATATGTAAATCAACAAATGGAATCAAGTGGAGATTTTCACTTAAAGTGAATGTGTTTTTTTCAGCATGATGAAAAAGGGGAGAAACTATCGCAGCAGATGTAGGATCTATTTTCACAATAGAGGCGATAGTACAATATGTTTGGTTCAATGGTCCAATGTTGTTTTGATCTTGATGGCTTGCACCTATACTGGTTTCCTAAGATATTTTGTTGTGCAGGACAATGACATGCGAATGGTACATGAGCTAATGTAATTTACTTTATTCTTTAATTTTATCCTTACATGTCTGTTATTTTCTGAGTTTCAAGTTTTAATATCGTGCTTTTTGTTTAACATTTTCAATCAAAACCTGATGCGATATAGTACAGTGTAGTAAGATATAATTGAGTTAAATTATGATTTATGAGGGTTTAACTGGTATGATATTTTTGGCATAAATACAGTAAATGATTATTAAATAGGGAGGTAAATAATTATCCTTATTTGTTAAATTGTAGTGTATAAGAAGGTAATCAAGCAGTATATTCTTTGTTTTTTCTAAAGCATCTTAAAATATTTCTGTCGCATTTGTTTTAGTATGTTATGCTATATTCAGTTATGTTATATTATGTTATGTTATGTTATGTTGTTATGTTATGTTATGTCATGTCATATTATGTCATATGTCATATTATGTCATGTCATATTATGTCATATTATGTCATGTCATATTATGTCATGTCATATTATGTCATGTCATGTTATGTTATTTTATGTTATATTATGCTATGTTATTTTATGTTATGTGTTGTGATGTGATGTGATGTGATGTTATTGTATATATTATAGATTATCTTTGTATGACGAAATATAGAGTATATTGTATTATAATATGACACAACGCATTAAAGTATAGTAGTATAGTCGTATATCCAGTGTCCATTCCTGAGACAAATATCATCAATAAGCAATTAAAAAGAAATTATATATAATTTGTTTGCGTTAAATTGTTTGTGACACATTTGGGAAAGAAAGTATTAACTTTGCTTTCACACGTTTTATGTTGCGACCTCTTGTTTCCTTTTTTCACAGCATTACCCTGTCATTTATCATCTTGGAACATATAAAATGGAATCACAACTATTAAACTCAAAAAGGTTTGTGTTAGAAGGCTTGATTAAATTTTTACTGTACATTTTGAAATTAAGTTTATAACTCGTCGTTTCAAGAAAATTTAAAGAATATTGTTCAAGTTTAATTATGGCCTTATTCATACCTACGATGTCAGGGTTTTATGGTTCAGTTAGGTCAAGAAGTATTTCGACATTTTGGCCAGTGCATGAAGAATAGTGTTTTTACTAGAGGAGACTGTTACATAATGGAACACTATAGAGGGTGTTTCAAGTTTCTAGTTATAGTAAATATAAAAGTATATATATATATATATATATAAATATAAATATATATATATAAATTTCATCAAAGCAGGTAGCCGTCTTTAAAAGTATTTAAATTTCAACAACAAAGACATTTTGTATGATAGGACAACCTTTCTTATATTTACTTCGTCAGGTCTGGTCCATATTTACAATGCAGGCGTACATAAAGTAATCTAAAATACCATGAGCATAAAAATTACAATGGGGTTTATTTATTTACAGTCCCTTGATAGAATAAAAATTTTTTAAAATATGATAAAAACACAAAATGTGTGTATTAGTTAAACGTACATGGTAAAAACAATAAAACATTTTTAAGGCTGCAGGGGAGTACAAAGTATAAAATACAAAAATTATGTTGATAAAGAAATACCAGATAACACTGAAACAATGTGATATGAGCGTGCAAATAACCAAAAGTATATAATTGAGAAAATTGTGTAGAAAACATCAAAATCTCAAGAAGTAACAAGAGGAATTTGGAAAGAAAAACAAAACAAAAAAACAAAAAACAAAATTTGAAAAGAGAAACCAAAAATGTGCTAACTGGAACTATGCAAAAGCTATAGCCCAGACCTCTCAATGAACGATATACACGTTCAGAAAGGCGCAAAAAGGCGAAGCAGCATAAATGATTTCTAAAAAATACAATCCAAAGATCCACTTAATACAACAGAACCCTTTTATCATTTCAACCTGAAGGTGTAAAAGTTTGCAAAGTATGTTGCCAATAAGATTCCCGCGCCCTAAGTTAACTTTTAGAAATAGAAGAATCAATAATTTGAAAATTCCAACCTTCCATCCCATGATGGTCCTCCTGTGAAAAATGTTCCCAGAGATGTGCTTGTAGTACTTTTTGCCCGCTTTAAGCGACCCATTTTGTTTTCTTTCCTGATATTTACTAAAGTGACTTTTATAATTATTGAACCTAGTTCGAAGTGGGGTAATCGTACTGCCAATATAAATTTTCTTACACGTTTTACAGGTAAGTTTGTATACTACATGATTAGAATTGCAATTATAAACACCTTTCCTTAAAACATATATTTTACTATGGTCATCATTAAAAAACGTATTAGGGACCACTAAAAAGTTGCAAACTTCACACAAAGGGTGATTGCATTGCTTACTACTCCCTGTGGCAGAGTTAGTATCACTAAGTTTAGACCTGACCAAAATGTCCTGAAGGCGTTTTGCCCTACGAAATGATACCATAGGTACTTCTGAGAAGACTCCTTTATGTTCTTCATCAGATTGCAAAATGACCTGAGCCTTATTAAGAACATCAAAAATTTTTCGGCTTAACGCCGGGTGAAAAGTGGTGACGAAACATACCCTATTACCCGCCGGATTTTCACTCCTAGACCTCTGAAGCAAGCAATCCCGATCTAAAGAAGCCGCTCCACCGACCTGGGTTTCGACCAATTCTTTGTCGTAATCCCTGGCTAGGAGCCACTTCTTCAGATCCGAAATCCTATTTTCAAAAAATTCATCGTTAGAGCAAATACGACGAAGACGCAATGCTTGACCATATGGTATCCCCTTCTTAATATGAAATGTTTTGAATTTTTATGCTCATTGTATTTTAGATTACTTTATGTACGCCTGCATTGTAAATATGGACCAGACCTGACGAAGTAAATATACGGAAGCTTGTCCTATTATACAAAAAAAAATATATATATATATCTCCAGATATCTGTGTGTGTAATCTTGGTGTATTCGTATCAAAAAGTACTCAATGCATATAGCAGAGCAATATATATAAGGTAAAACACGAAAAATAAAAACTATTACAAAACTATGGCATAGAACTACAAAATAAAAATTAGAACTATTATAGTTGTTATTTTTCGTGTTTAACCTTATGTATTTATATAACGACGTGAGTGTAGTACGTGCATAATAATGCATGTCTACTAACATCTGTTGTGTAAGGTAAGGTTTTGAGAACTGACATTATTTTGTACACCTGGGCATCATTTCAGGCATCAAATGAATGGCCACCTTATCTCCAATCTTAAACGTACAACCGACAAAGCCTTGATGGCAGAGCTCAATGGTGAGCTACAAGCGTTGCATAACAGATTGATTAAACACGTTGGTACTCAGCGTAGATGTTATGCATCTTGTTACTTGATAGTTAGTTGAGTTCTGAGCAGGGAAATCAGTACAAGAAAAATAACTATTTACAAGGTGGCACCAACCTGCTGCGGCTGAAAGATATTTATGGCGTTTATAAATTTTGGATTCAAAACGCAATTTCACACTAATCATTACGTCTGGTTATAGGACATTGAATCAGACATACGGATTTCTTGCACAGAGTATAAGACCAGCAAAAATAGCTTAAATAGAGTTTGTACCCACAAATAGATATCTCATTGAAACCGTATAGAAAAAGTATCTCTTGTTTTTGGGCCATGAAACACGAAAGAAATGAACAGAGGGTGTAGTTACCACATAATGGAAAGAAAAGTTGTAGAAATTTCACGTAAGGCACCACTTTAAAGCAATGGTTAAGCTAATAGCCAACAACATCAAAATCTTCAAGACCACAGGCTCAAATACGAAATGCCATGACATGATCCCCAGTGGCTTTACTGGGCATTGAAATTGATTGTAAAGGAACTGTCTTTCTGTTATTTATTTTGTAGTCAGTAACATGTAACATCTAAGTTTCTGTACATTGTGATTAGTTATTGGCTTTTGATGCACGGATTATCATCGTAAGTTCGCAAGTACATCTTTAGTTCTTTCGCAACTTACCCCGCAGAATGTTTATTTTATTTTCTAATGGGTGCTACTAGGGTTTCCTTTTGGAAAATATCAACTTTGAATTTAGTGTGAAAGTAAGTCTATTTAAACCTTTCGTACTTGACAGCTGGTCAAGAACAAAGGGTGAACTAAGATATTTATATCATAGTCCAGACTTTTTTGTGAGATAAATAACCCGATGCACTATTTGAAACCATTTTACACGATAAACACAACAAGTAATTAACTGTACCAAGTATATCGTATCGTGAAACGCAGGATTCTTGTTAAAACCCTTGTTCCCTACAAAGACACCCTTCAGCCCTGGTTGCAAGAATTAGTAAAGGAAACTATTTGTAACTGTTTACTTGTATCGCAGAGTAAGTGTTGCCTGTAGATACTATTATTACCATTGCTATTACTGTTGTCGGTGGTGGTATTTTTAGGCATTCTTTGGCGTTTTGCGTGCACTATTTCCATTCGATTTTACCTCCTGTTCTGTTTCCGAGTTTCACACATACAACCTGGGCGACCAGTCACTTTTAAACAAGTGCTGACAACCAGGGGTAGCCAAAGCAGTATAGTATGACTTGAAATAGTGCAGGGAAGTACAATAAAGTTCACTAAAGTATAGTAAGGTACTGTGAAATAATTGCAACAAAGTACATTATCAGATATTGTAACATAGTATAATAAAGTAAAGTGCAGTAATAACATAATGCAGTGTAGTGTATAGTATTGTTTGGTTTGTATTGTGTAATATTGTATTATGTAACAGTATAATATTGTACTGTATCGTATAGTATAGTATCGTATAGTATAGTATCGTATAGTATAGTATAGTATAGTATAGTAGAGATTTCTCAAGTATAGTGTAGCATTTTATAGTATAGTAAAGTATAGTATAGTATAGTATAGTATAATATAATAGAGTATTTAGTATTGAAACTTTAAGTATTGTTAAATGCGATATGAAGTAAATTACGTACTTTAGAGTACTGTAAACTTTAATTAGGTTTGCCAGTACATACTACGGAAGAAAATGGTTCGCATTTAAGATTTGTAAATTTTAAGAAATTTCTTTTTCTTCAGTTATGGCAAAGTTCTTAGACACATTAAGATGTTGACGAAGAAGATTAATACAAGGTAATGCAAAATTAGTTTAGCTTTTATGTGATAAAAATATTTGTTCTGATAAGTACGGAAATGCCCGTGTTTAAACGATCTCTTAATATACGAGATTGTATTGTTAGGAAGTAAAATCGTATGATCTGTGCTTTCCTTTTCTGCAATTTTGGCCAGCACCGTCCACAGACCAATTTCAATTTGTGTGAGTGGTATATATTTTGTTCTGTTTAGAAATCGCGCCTGCTTGAAATTTTCTTGTGTTTTTAAACGTTAACTAAAATAAACTTTTCACACATCACTTTTTTATTACTATCGGCCTGTGCAATTTTCTTGTATAACTTTAGCTTGATCTCAATATATTTATTTTGATCTGAACAAGGAAATTGTCAATATAAAGCCTAAAGTTAAGTCAGTAAGTTCAACTAAAAATAGTTGCCAGCTACTCCCGAAGGTGGCAACCAAGAAAACGACCACTTCCATTGTTACCCCCTCAATACATATTTCCCATTGTCCTCAATTTTCTTTCTTGCTAACAGAAGGACTTCCTATTTATATATGTTACCAAATTTTCAAACTCATTATCATTTGTTCAAATGCCTCAATTATTTCTGTATTTTACTACCGCCAATCTGTGCCATATGGTTTAATGGAATATCTACATTTCATAACCGGAAGTAATTGTCTACAATTTATGTACAAACAAAAGTAAAGTAGAATAGCCCGCATGTATTAGTGTTTGAAACTCCTTCCTTTTTATTAGTCCTGGAGATGACAAAAGTCAAGAGAAGCTCAGATGGTACCAGGTGAGAATAATAACATTTATCATATGAGTTGAACTGACATAATTCCATACTGTTATTTTCAAACTGTTGCATCGCAGAAAACCCCATCGAATGCTGTTGATTATTTTTTCACGCACAAGATGTTACACTACATTACGTATATATCAAACTAATCCCTGGTTGACACGGAAAGGGGGCCTAGTTTAGCAGGTGTGTGAGGGTATTGTAAGAGCTGGTTGATTACAGCATTGGTCTCCTGTGTCTCCTTGAAACCCAGAATATGCAAGGTTTTAGAGGTTTTTTCAAGGATCATCAAGCTGAATGATGCTGGACCATGAGATAGACTGTAATTTTAGAATTGGTGCTACAGGAGCGTAACCACTACTTTATGTACTGACCATAAACTAGGCTTGAAAATCGACCACGTATTCCTACCCTCAAGGTGTCGGGTGTCATGTCAAAAGAGCAATCAAGTTTGCTCGAGCATGTTAACCATTATTATTGGGTTTTTCATGCAAACTTGCACGGTGAAACAGCTTAAAATTGAAGAAAATGACCAACCCTTGTTTGCTGAACATTTTTTTTCGTTTTTGCTGTGTATATTTCGAATTATATTTGACACTAGCGATAAGATTCAGATCGGAAAGAAGTGTGTGATGCTATAGCTAATCGAAAAATAAAAGTGCGACCGCAGCCCTTTTATTGATAAGGTATCTTTCTCTTGAGCAATCCGTTTCTCTTTAGCCATCTAACTGATACTCAAGCTTCTTATCGATTGTCACCAGCATACCAGAGACCTAATGGGCATGGATTGAAACAACTAAATGTCGTGTTATTGTTACATGTTATAACGGAGCGAAAGCTTCAGTACTTTGGACATGTTACTGGGACATTAAACAGCGTAGAGAAAGTTATCTTGAAAGGTTCACCAGATAACGTTTTGAAGAAAACAGATAATAATATAAAAAATTGGCTAAATATGAGGTTGGCAGAAGTAATGACATAGGCAGTGCCAGAAGGTGTTGCCAACGTGTTATTATCAATGTGGTTTGTGAGCCCACTACCTGACTGACTGACAGACATCAAACCGAAGATAACAAGACCATCAAAAATTCCTGATTTTAGGTGTCTCGAGCAGCTTTAAGTTATCAGTGTGCTTGGGAACATGGATTCCATTGATGTGAACCCTCTTTCCAATGAAGAACTTCAGTTTCGCCAGTATCATTTTTTGTATGGATCACATCCTGCTGCACAGCAAATGAACATGCCAGAGGTCCAAGTGATCACATTTGGGGGTGATTATAAAGTCATTTAATGCTTGTGTTAGTCCATATGGTTTTATCCTTCTTTTCATGCGGAAGTAGAGTGTAATGGATGGGCAAGTTCGAGCTTTGTATTTAGTTGGAGAAGATTTTGTCTCTACTATGGTCTCCTTGTCTCGTGCTTCCAAAGTTTGCTGTATATCCTTCAATTTCCACAAAATTGGTACTACTGATGTAGTTTATTAAATGATTAATCTTTTTCTTTTTCTTTTGCTTTCCTTATTAGAACCGTTTGACGCGCCTTCGGAAGTGAGTATTTTGTTGTTTTGTTTAAACATTCTTATTTTTGTTTTATCGAACTTGTTTATTATAAATATTCAGATATTTTAAGTTTTGTGACATTCAATTGTGTCAGCAAAAACGTCAAATTAGCAAATTCATAAAATTACTGAATTATTTGCAGTTTTTTTGCGCCTTGTTACATCATTACTTTCTTTAAATTTGTGTTAACAACCATTTAGCATGAAAAATGAAAGGAGGCTTGGGATATATATATATATATACAATAAAAAAATAATGAAGGCAGCAGAAAAAATGCCAGTAACGAAAGTAAGAAGAATTAATATTAACAATGTACATTTTGCAGACGATACAGCACTCATAGCGAACGCAAAAATAGACCTTTAAGTGTTAGTAAACGAACTTGAGGAAGAGTGTAAATTATATAGTCTCTCGCTAAACAAAAACAACAAATATACCCTAATTTTCTCCCAAAAGAAAGAGATTCTAAAGTGTGGCATCAAGATAGATGGACTAGAATGGGAAAAAGTGAAGANATGAAAGGAGGCTTGGGATATATATATATATATACAATAAAAAAATAATGAAGGCAGCAGAAAAAATGCCAGTAACGAAAGTAAGAAGAATTAATATTAACAATGTACATTTTGCAGACGATACAGCACTCATAGCGAACGCAAAAATAGACCTTTAAGTGTTAGTAAACGAACTTGAGGAAGAGTGTAAATTATATAGTCTCTCGCTAAACAAAAACAACAAATATACCCTAATTTTCTCCCAAAAGAAAGAGATTCTAAAGTGTGGCATCAAGATAGATGGACTAGAATGGGAAAAAGTGAAGATATGAAATTGTTTGGGTAATATCCTTGTCGCAGATGGTAGAGAAAGTCAAGGTTAATAGAAGGACTATACAAGCAAATAGTGCATTTAGAAATGTATAAGTCTCATTCCAAACAAGGATTGGGACATTAAAGGCTTATATCTAACCCATCATTAAGTATGCTTGTGCAACGTGAAACATAAGATGAAAAGAAGAAAGGAAAATAGATAGTTTTAGGTTTGATGTTACAGGAGAGTGCAAAAAGTATGTTGGACTGATAGGAAAAGTAAGGATGAAATGTTGAGGTTAATGAGAACATTGAATTGAATCGAGAGACAACAAATAAAGTGTTTAGGTCTTTTATTCAGGAAAGGAAACACAAAAGAATGAATAAAAACTGTAAGAATCGAGGAGATGAAAACAGAGGGAGACAAAGAAGAAAATGGCTTGACAACATTTGAGATTGTTTGCAGCAGAACAGGAGGACCTGCGTGATTTTACAGTTGCCGAGATAGAGAGCATTGGAAGTCCATGGTCGGCCAAGCCATAGGGCATAGCATCTGAAGAGGAGGGAAAAAATCTTACATTTTGATATTTTGTGAATATTTTTGACGACCAATATTTTGTTCAAAAGTCCGCGTTTTTTAGTATCCTCACATAATTGGAAGAATCCTGATTATATTGAATTCCTGAATTCGTAGGAATAGGTGGCGTTCCCGGCATTTTTTGGGTTCCCTAATAAATTCACACACTATATATATACATATATATATATATGCACATCCGTGTATGTAATATGTAATATGTCTTATATGTGTGCGACTCTGTGTTTGTGTTTGTCGTTATGGAGTTCCTGAGGATAAACGTATGCAACGTTGGTCTTGAAGTCATTTGCATTCATGACTTAAGTAACTTGCTTCTGTTCATGAAAATTCTTTATTAATTTTTGTGCACTAAAACCGTTGCCACTTCTTTCTTTTTCATTAGCAAATCCGAACGGCAAGTTCAAGTAATTCTTTCCAGCAAAGGCTTCTACAAAACTGGAATAGGATCAGATGTGTGCCAAGTAAGGGTCACCAGTTTTGTTAGAAATAGGTATTGACATAATAATTTAAGTTAAAATATATATTGTTTTAATCATTCAACTATTTTACTACAGGCGGCGGGATGGGTGGGGTGAACCACTAGTAAGATTCAACTTTCTTTACTTAAATAGTATTTTTAGGAACTGAAAGAGAAGAGTATTTACTTTGTATCTTGTGAAATGCTCTTTGCAGTGGTAACATCTCCTCTTTACTTTGACGCAGAAGACAGACTTTGGTGGTTTTTTAAAGCCGATTTGTAGTCCATTTTTTACGCTTATTTGGCCGTGTCAGTCTATATACACTGATTTTGTAGTAGTCGGTTGAACAGTTCTTTCATTCTCTTTGTTTTCAGTTTTATCGCTAGGTGCTATGGATTTAAACATAATCAAGCACACTGTATCATACAATCTTTGGTAATTGTTTTTAATCGTTATTGTTTCTAGCATGCACTTCTGTTGCCAGCAATATGCCAGCATATTTTTTATCATTGGTCTCTTGGAAGTTTGGAAGCAAAGCTGAATTACAGCTTTGAGAGCAAGTCTTTGCTGGAAGTAAGTTGATTTTTCAAGTTCGTTTACTTCAAATTATTTTTGTTGTTTTTAGTATAGTCCAGGAATAATTGCCTATTAATTTTTATTTCAAGAACCTTCTGTAGAACTATAGTCTAATTGCCCTCTGCTTTTGCTTCCGCTGGAACTTTAAACCGCTTAAATGGTTAATTGGTGATATTCCTGCTGTCATTGTTATATTTACGATGAGGTGAAAATGGTAACACGAATAATTGTTTGAAAAAATATCATTCCGATCTTTGGCCGTCTGAAAAAGAGACATAAGTTTAAATAGTCTTCATGCTTCTACAACTGATGTAGTTTCTGATATTTAGCTGGAACTGTTTTTTGTTCTCTTTATAAAATAGAGAGTGAATTTACGTCAACAGGTTTTTTTTTGAAAGTTGACTGTATGGAAATTCCATGCAATATACATTTACAGGAAATATAAGATATTCACAGTTCGACGTTCGATGCAATATAGTTCAGGTCTTCGAGCTTGTTTTTCGTTATGAAAGAGTGCATTATTAATTTGTGAAGACTGAAATAATTTTTTTGTGTACTTAGATTTTAAAACCATTTGAATGTTTTTACTTTGCTCCGGGAAGTACCCCTTTTGGATTTCCCCCTACCTCTGCCCACCACGGCCTAGCTGAAGTGTCAAAACCCTTCTTGACCCAAGCTCAACCTACCAATATTATCTAAAAGCTATTAGAATGGAACAAATCGTATCGTGTAAGATGCTGCTTGTTTAGTGAGCCGTGCAATTCTAAGGTAGGGCTTTAGCTGTTCAAAATACGAATTGATATTTTGGACCAGTTTATTCAATAGTAAGCTACAAGTAAGCTACATTTGCCTTATATTATAGCTACTTTGCGGAAGTTTCCACTTTCTGAGTGCCTTTCTTGTTACTTTAATATTTTTGTTTAATGAAACCCCTAATTTGAATCCGAAACTTCGCATGATGAAGTGCTTTTGTCTACAAAAGTAATCTCGTCTTCATGGCGACATGATGCTTGTAAAGAGCATAAATAATTATAAATAATTCTAATAGCATGAGATCTACTTTGTTTTGAATTGAAGGTACCCTGGCAAACATTGGCTTCATTTCATTCTATAAGCACAGTCAGAGATCAAAATTCCTTTTTGTAATTACCTTCAGTTGCATGGTATTTGTAATTGATGCATTGAAACATCCTCAGCCCGCATTTATAGCATTTCTGTATTTGTAGATTGCATTAACACATCAGTCATATGAAACAACGTATGGCACCAGCCCTGTTCATATTCAAAATTCACTTACAAATTGTGGTATACGACAGCCGTTTTATGCAAATCATGGAAAGTCGCATATTAGAACAAAGCGAAGAGGTAAAGTAATATCTTATTGCTATTTCAGTCATTTCATGTTCTTGTTGTTTTAGGAATGAGTGGCCTTCTGCGTTTGTTTTCTTTACCCAGTTTACTATGTTTAGGGTTTGGACAGATTTTCCACTAGAAAGGAAAACATTCCGGGGGTGGAGGATTTTGATGGCAAACAGAAATCAGGCAAGCCTAAATAGGTGGTCCAAGAAAAAATTACTTAGATATTTAGATTGTATAGGCTTTAAGAGCTTGATGGATTAAATCTTGTTAATGTCTGGTCTCAAAATATTCATCAACTGTATTTTCTGCTTTTGGAGCTTGGAGTTGCTCACAGGTTCAAGTAACGATTTAATTTTGAGAATGATATGACGTCATAAGATTTTTCAATATTTTCCACAAAAATCATACTACCTCGTCATTCATACAGTTTGTATTTGAAGGAAACCTTTGTTTCGATTTGAAAATGTGAATGTCGTCAGGCAGTCTTGAGTAAAAAAGGACAGAGAAACCACATTACATTTGAGTTAATAAAATAAATTTGTATTTATGCTTGATCTCATAAGTGATGTATTTAGCCATGGTGCGGTTACTTGTTATTTTTAGAGTTATTTTTATGAGCAAAATCTCTCGTACACGTATCTGGAGTTTTTAACGTTAACTAATGTTACTTATTATTTCGTTTATCATTGGTAAGGATTAATGTATCTTATAAAGAGGATGTCAGAGCTTGGAAGTTCTGGAGAGAGCTTTTCAAAGTAAGTTTGTACCAATGTTTTCCTTATTATTTGATTTCATTCATGCTCTTCCTTTTAAAGAGCATAACCCATGTGGAATTTCCCCTTTTTGTAGTCTGTTTTTAAGATTATTTTTTATTGTCATTAGTTATTTTGATTTCTGATATCAATGGTACTTTTCTATTTTCATTTTTTTTTATTGCGATGGGCTTTATGTTTACACAAATAACATTATTGTTATTGACGTTAGTATTTCAATTTTTTAGGAACTCGCTTTTGTAAACATTGTGATAATTCCCAGTTTGTGGATATCAATCAAAGAGTGTTTTCCTGTGTTAGGGCAACCACCTGACTGCAGTCATGAATTTGATCTTTAGATTTACCTAAGATATATTAATACCTATTTACCCCTGAGAATTGAGAAATCCATTCCTTTGTGTCAAATAGGGATTGTGATATATTGATCTGTGAACTAGTTTTCCTGATGGTCTGAGGGTCTGCTATTACGGACTCAGGTGAATAAGGAAAGTATCAAGCCAAACTGGTTTGCAGTCACAACTGAATGTATAAAATTCTGTAAGACCTGGTTGTTGAGTATTTATATATTTTGTGACGTAATGCATTTTATCTATTCAGCCCATCTCAGAAGCACAGCTTCATGTTCGTGACGGAGTTCAAAAATGTCATTGTAACTTGATAGGTCCAACTCTTGGTGCATATCTTCAGCCTTTCTATCATCGACGGAATGTGGCTTGTTTTGGTCTCTTCTATAGCTATTACATGGAAAGAGTTCTGATGATCTTTCCTTGCAGATACAACCTCAGTTTGTTACATCTCATGTGACTCATTTCTCTCAACATCTTAATCCTTATTCAGTTGTTGCTGCTCTTTGTAATAAATCTTTCTATAAATACTGTAGATTACTCCCACAGACAGCTAGGATGTCGAAGTCTTTGGCTTCTGAGTGTTTTCTCCGTTATATGATTTTTGGGTTTTTTTTAAGCCCAAAGTCAACTCGTCACTTTACTTACCTTTTTTTCTTTTTTAATTTTTTCTTTTCTTTTATCAGTTCCATAAATTTAGTGGCTTTTGTTTTCTGTGGTTCTTAACCATTTGAAAAAAGTTCTGCTGCCTACCAAACAATCCCTCCTTTATTACCAACTTTTAAAAGACACTCCCTCCCCTCTGCCTAATGAATTCGTGTTGTTGAATTCTTGGACCATACTGCTTACGTTGTTTTATCAAATTCTCGTCACGGTGACGTAAGTATTTTTATTAGCTTGCTTTCCACCACATTTGAATGTTGGAATGTGTCTCAGGAATGTAGTTGTTATGGTTTCATGATATGATCATATGTTTCATGGAATATTTTGTTTGCAGAGTAATAAAAAAAGAGTAACATCAACATTAGTAAATCAACTGTGAAACAAAAAGTGTTTTGCTTAAAGCACAGCTGGATGTCACAGATTCTCTGCTTTTAGCATTCAGGACTAAAAGAAAAAAAACAAACACACAGGCTACTCCAGATCACAGAGAAGTATGGAAGTATCTCTCTTGCTCGAGGAAGGGAAAGTAAACGAGAAGTTGAAGCTGTGGACAGGTGTAATCGATTTTTTTGTCATTGCAGGCTACAAAAGTTACTTCATGTACTAAAATATGTCGTGTCCCACAACTTTCTACAGCCAGATACTTTTCCAGTATTAGAAAGAAGGGTTGCCAAGTTTCTATCACGTATACAGTGCGGATGAGCGTTAAGCTAACAAGATTTCTCATCTTCTGTATGTACTATAAATTTGGAAAACTTTTTTTGATAACACTGTCTACTTGTAACGAAGCAGTTACATTTTGTGGCCCAATTTCTCAACCAACGATGTCAAAACAAGTCTCGGTGCGTGCTGAGATTAATGATACTCAGGTAAACCTTTGTATTTATTTCCCAGAAATAAACCACTGTCAGGATTGATGAAATGGTTTGGAAGAAGTCGTATTAAATAAATAGGGGACCAATTGGATAAACTGGGCACTTACTGAGGATTATAAGCTACTTGCTATCAGAGCGCCTGTATGGTCAGTCATTTCTGGTAGTTTTACGGATTGCATTTAAGCACTAGGAATTTTCCCACAAGAATTGACATTGCTGAAATTGCTATATAATGACGAGAAATTTTCTCTCGGGATCTAAGCCTACCCAATGGATACTATGGGCTACCAATGAGCTATCGGAGCTCACAATAACTGTTTTAGCTGAAAGATTAAGTTGCAATAATGATTTGGTTTGCAATGATAATTCACTTGCCACCTGTTAGATATAGCATCAACCAATGCGTAAGGCTTCTTATTATGCAATAGACGTCAAAGGACGTGACATTAGATTGTAAAAGAAATTTAGGACAAGATAATTTTTGCGCTGTCTTATGCCAGTGTTTTTTAACTGCGTTGTATTACCTTGATGATGTGCTGATAAGAAAGGTTTGTATTATCATTTTATTGCAGCATCAAATTTAATGAAAGTCTGGAGTTCCTTGGCGATGCAGTTCTGGATTTACTGACAAGGTGAGGGAAATAAATCCGATAATTGATACTCATTTACTACTTAATTATTTTTGTTGATCTAACTTTTAATTTATGTTTTGAGTCTTTTTTTGTCACTGATTTACCTAGCGTATTAAGCTCCAGAAGAAGATTTGTTCTTTACAAATCGTTTTGTATAGTGAGATCAATCACTATTCAATTTACAGTTGAGACCATCGCTAGGTACTGACAGGCGATTAAATCGTAGTTGCCATTCACCTTGGTTTTATGTAGGGAGGCACAACATAGACGACAGCAAGTGGATTTGGTATTAGAGTTATACGTTCCTACTCATTGTGTTAACTAGACTGAGCAACTTTGGGAAACTCCATAGTTCTTTTGAAAATTCTGAACTTTATGGACTCAGAGGAAGCCATAGATGTAAGAGCTTATCATGTCATGAGTCGTAAGCTTACGACTCATGGCATGATAAGCTCTCTCGTTTTCCAATGTTGTAAAGGGAAAGGTCATTAAATGTGCTGAGACGTGCTTCTACAGAACGTTTTGGATAGAATTGGGCATAGAACAATTATAAATAGTAGTAGAAGAGTTTAGGAAAAACAAAAATTAGAAAGACAAGGCATTTGATATTAGAGAATGTGTGAGCTGCAGAGATAGCTTCATAATCTGGCAATGACAGAAAAAACAGAGAAGAAGAAGGTCAGAGATTATGATTTTGCCCTCCATTAAATCAGGAGCAACAAAATTCAAACGAAAATGGTGAAGTACTCTGGCCATTTAAGGTTACAAAGAGAATATCAAGTATTGGTTGTTAATCTTGGATAGTAAGAAACAGAAAGACAAAGAGACAACGGGATTTGATATGGTGAGAAGAAGAAGAACCTCTTGTTTTGGTGAATTGCTAAGTTCTTTATCAGTTAATTTGAATGGAAGACCAGTTCGAAGAATGCTCCATCCATTTAAGTGGGAAACAGAATTGCAAATTACTTCAGCTGAGGATGCTTCCAGCTCAGTTGATAGATGTGCTTTAGCTAAATAAGAATTAACAACTTTGCATCTACTCTTGAATTGCCTTTTTGGCTGAAGTCAATTGACTCGATTGGTTGTCTTTCTCCATAAATACTTAGTACATGTTTTTTATCCCATCAGTCAATCTTACGGACATCCAGCCAACGTACCTGACATAAGACCAGCACTTAATCTCGTACACAACCTCACGTATATTTATGGTAGGCAAGACTTCCTTTGTGAATGAAGAAGGAAATAAGCGTGACTTTTCTTGTGATATTTTTTTAATTTCGTACAATACACAATGGGTTTATTTCGCGGAAAGTTTCAAGATACGTTTTTGGCAAATGGTTAGACGAAAAAAGATTTTTTTGAAAATGGGAACAGTATCATTTACAGAGCCGGAACCAAATAAACAGATCAGTACCTAAATTTTTACACGAACCACAAGATTTGCTCTAAATTGATTACCGTTGTGGTCTAGTCCAAGGTACTTTGGATTTGCAGAGGGAAAGTGAATGCATGGTTTGCATTCAAGGATCAAGTGACCAGCACAGAAAGACAATTATGAGACCGAAAGAAAAGTATGGGAATAACGACAGGTGGAAGGGTACGAATGCTTCAACGAAGAAAAAATTAAAGTGTACATATATCTCTATTGCTGTCGAAGATTAAAATTACGTAGCGGAGATAGCACAAAGTTTGAAGAACTTTTACTCACAGAAAATCTTGCGCATATTCCTGTGAGGACGGAAAGACCTAACAAGCAATTGGTCATCCAGCTGCCATGTAACAACTACAATACTGTAATATTGGAAGATCTAAGAAGTTGCTTGAGTAGCGATTTAAAGATCATTTAGGAGCTATTAATAATTAAGACATACAATTAAAGAAAGTAAACGACCGTTGTTGGATATTTGTTTACAACATGCAGAGAAGAAACACATCTGCAATAGATCGTAAACAAAACTGGGCTGCAAATGATAAAAGAAAATCAATTTCTTACTAATCTCCATTCCCTGCTATGGCAAAACTGTATTTCATTATATATCTGCTATGTAGTTTTCTTCTTTATAAATACAAAAAAGCATGATTAAAATGGTTTTACCAGCTGTTGCGACTGCGAAAAATGTTGGAACTCGAAATTAGTTTCTACGTCGTATTTTTAACAGAGCGTGCTGTTCTATGGTATCCTTGAGTTACAGTCTTGTGCAAATTAATGTGAACAATACTTAAAAAATGCAAATATAACCTCTAATTAAACTTATGTTTTCTAAAGAAACCATTGTATTGCTGTTTTGTAATGGTTTTAAAGGGAATTCTATTTAATTTAGTAATATTCTTTTATGTTTTTCGTAACTTTGTTGAATATATGTTAAAAATCAAGCTGTAATACATTGAATTAAAGAAACTTTTTTCCCTGGAATTTTTGGGGTTTTTTCGACTGTGTTCACATTAATTTGCACAAGACTGTATAATCGATTGTTAAACTACAAGAGTATTTAACCGACAATGATCTTTAGTTTGAATTCTTTGCTCTTGCATCAGTCAATGTCAGAAATACTCACATACGTAACCTAGAAAACAGTTTGAATAAAACGGCTACATATATTCTAAACTGTGTTAAACGGTAGCCGGAAAGAATAAATCGTCAACAGAAATTGGTAATTAATTTACCCAGAATAAAATGAAATACCATACTAATGAAATCTTGCATCGTTGGCTATTATTTAAGAAAGAGAGGAAATTTATAATAGATTTAATTCCAATATAAGACTCAGCACTAAAATTAACACAATGAAAAAGCCTGTGTATCGTCTACTCTGCTACATGGATGTGAATGCTGGACGATAACAAAAGACCTGGAAAGAAGACTTGAAGCAGTAGAAATGTGGTACTTCAGAAGGATTATGAGGATATAATGGACTGAAAAGAAGACAAATGATGAAGTTATGGAAATAGCCGGATACAAGAGATCATTAATAACAACTATCAGAAAAAGACAACTTAAATTCTTTGGTCATGTTTTCAGAGTCAGCGGTCTAGAAAAGCAAATACTGTGTGGCAAAGTCACCGGAGTGAAAAGCAGAGGAAGACAGAGGACCAAATACACCGAGAGTGTAAACATCGCCAAATAAGAACTCCCGAACAATGATTTCTTCAGGAGAAATGGCAACAGACAGGAATGAAGGGACATGATCGCCGATGCCTGTAGCAGACATGGCACCTGAATAATAATAATAATTCCAATAAATTACCACGTGGTAAAAGAAATCGAGGGTGAGCGTACAGATAAGATGTCATTGCAGAAATTGCTTATTTCAGGCTGTGATTTTTGGCCCAATTGGAAGGAAGCGGAACACCGTGATTTGATTGGTTGTTCATTTTAAATTTATTTTTATGTTATAGTTCTTAAACTTTTGTTCTTTAGTTACTTACCCGATTCTTCTTTTCATTGGCATAGGTACCCCAATTATTGGCCGCCCCAATGTGCACACTCCATATAGCACCTATTGTGAGTCATAGGCACCTATTGTAAGTCATAGAGGTTTTGTAGTTTGGTTGTGGCGTTAGTTGACCAGTTATCATGGCCTTTGTTTTCCACGGCTTTCTTTCCGTTAATTTTCCTTATTAGGCTAAGATTTTCTAGCTTGTCTTTTGTCATAACATGCCTGAATAAACGCGATTCTCATTTTTTGTTGTTCGTCAACACTGTTCGTTTCTTATTGGCCTGTCTAAGAACGGCTTCGTTGAATGTATGCGTGATGTAGGATATTTTTTCCATTTAAATGAATTCCCATATTTCACACTCGTTTATTTTCTTTGCTCTTTGGTTACTAATTATCCAAGTTTTACAATTTTAGGTAATTTTTTAAAACATTTTGGTCAAGGTCTTTTTTATGTTGTTCAAATAACTCCATCAGTTTCATGTAATCCTATACTAACTTCAGACACATCATTTTATTTCTAACAGTACTCGATTATTTTACATGCTGCGAGACAGTAATGAAGGAACGCTATCAATATTTCGTTCAGCTCTTGTTCAGAATAGCAAACTGTTGAAGATCGGGAAGGTATATATATAATTTGTTTGCGTATCTTTATATTTCATTTGGTTTTTTTAATGTGAATATTCAAATGATTCAATTAACATTACATTACATTAAAATGNATCCAAGTTTTACAATTTTAGGTAAGAACTGAATAGATATAATATTCCGTTATTTTTTAAAACATTTTGGTCAAGGTCTTTTTTATGTTGTTCAAATAACTCCATCAGTTTCATGTAATCCTATACTAACTTCAGACACATCAATTTATTTCTAACAGTACTCGATTATTTTACATGCTGCGAGACAGTAATGAAGGAACGCTATCAATATTTCGTTCAGCTCTTGTTCAGAATAGCAAACTGTTGAAGATCGGGAAGGTATATATATATAATTTGTTTGCGTATCTTTATATTTCATTTGGTTTTTTTAATGTGAATATTCAAATGATTCAATTAACATTACATTACATTAAAATGCCCTATTAATTTATATTATTTTATAAATGTATATTATATTTGATATCATGGATGGCTTGGATATAAAAACAGGTGTTTGAAATTTTTTTTAAAAAAATAGAATGCTTTGGGGCACATCTATCTTTGTCAAAAATGCCGTGGATTTATAAACTGCAAAATTATACCCGTTCCACTGAGTGATTTTAGTGACATTACCTTAATATTGCCACATTACACCACATTCTTGTATAGATATTATATTTTATATACTAAATAGCTTTGGTAGGAATGTAGTTATTTTGATATAGATTGTTTCGGAGCAAATCGAGCTCTGTTAAAAATGCCTGGGGATTATAAACTGCCTAATAATGACCTGGTAAGGGCACAGAAAGACCTAATTTTACGATACCGTACTATATTAGCACAAACAAATTCAAAACGTTTTGAATAAAAATTGCATAAAAATAGCCATAATAATTAACAAAGCAATTAAGCTTTGTTAATTATTATGAGTTTGGTCATAAAAATACATTAAAAATTTTTTTGTTGGTTTAACGTCATTTTCCCCCCAGCAGTTGAGGGCCAGACGGTGCCCTTCAGAGGGACTTTGTTTTGGCAGTGAGGAATTTCTTGACCGGATGCCCTTCCTGACGCCAATCAATGGCTTTTTCTCCTGCGCGGGGAATCGAACCCGGAACCTCTTAGTTACTGTGCAACTCCACTAATTATTAAGCCACGGCTCCTCAATAAAAACAAACAAACAAACAAACAAAAAACACGATTAAATGTATAAAAATACATTTAATTCAAACATTAAATAACTTATTAACACATTGTTGAACATTTCAAAACTTTCACACAGCAATATGGTGAAGGCTCCTAAAAAACAATAAAATAATACACAACATTGGAAATATCGTCCCTGTTTTGGTATTAATACTGACATTTCTACCACGCAGTCATGTAAAGATTGTCAAAATTTGCTTGTGAAAGAGATTAGCTTTGGTATACGTTCACTTAAACAACTGTTAATTTTGTTTAGAATTGAAGATGTTTTGACTAAGCGAGTACTGTTTGCTGGGTTTTTTCCGCGTATTGAAAATTAAGGAACTCATAAGCAACGTAGAGGACTAAAATTGAAAATTGATTATTGAAAGTAGTTTGTGAATATTAAACCTAATTCTTGCGTCATATCTCCTGCTTTATTTCAGTCGATGGTGTTTTTTTATTAATTGTTATTTTGTCAGCAATTGGTGCCCCTTAATATGTGAGAAAAGGCGCGTTGATCAGGCGGTTGTTGTCTGACAACCACTCGTGACTATAACAGTTCCCACTGCTAGCTTGATAACTGACAATACATATAAGATATCTTAATACTTGTACCACGTCTGGTATTGCAGCAGTATATTCAGACTGGGTATTTTTTATTGCCGAGTTATATGTAAAAACCAATTATTTTTAGTTTTATTGAGTAGTTACACCAAAAAAAAATCCGGATTCAGCGCCAAGCAACAAGTCATTATATTATTATTGTGATGATTATTATCGTTACGATTATTACTCTTACTATTATTATTGTTATTATTATCATAATTATTTTAAAAAAATATTTCTTGAACGAATAAGAAAAGATATCACATTTAAATTGTGACTATTATTCTCATTATATTGTTGTGTTACCCTTATTGCTATTATATTATTAATCTTGCTGTTTTATTTTTGTTATCATTGTTATTGTTATTAATTTTNCTAGCTTGATAACTGACAATACATAAAAGATATCTTAATACTTGTACCACGTCTGGTATTGCAGCAGTATATTCAGACTGGGTATTTTTATTGCCGAGTTACATGTAAAAACGCAGCGCCAAGCAACAAGTCATTATTTTATTATTGTTATTATTATCATAATTATTTTTAAAAAATATTTCTTGAACGAATAAGAAAAGATATCACATTTAAATTATTACTATTATTCTCATTATATTGTTGTGTCATCCTTATTGCTATTTTATTATTAATCTTGCTGTTTTATTTTTGTTATCATTGTTATTGTTATTAATTTTGTTATTATTATTTAATAATGATCTTTCTTAAGTTTTATATGCATTATTAATCAGTAGAGTTATATACAACCTAAAAGGTCATCCGACGTAGGTATAGACCATGCCTGTGTAGCTCAGATCATTTATTTGATTTGA
This sequence comes from Morbakka virulenta, assembly GCA_003991215.1. Taxonomy (NCBI): domain Eukaryota; kingdom Metazoa; phylum Cnidaria; class Cubozoa; order Carybdeida; family Carukiidae; genus Morbakka; species Morbakka virulenta. Next base: position 1,399,582 of record RDPX01000165.1, on the reverse strand, counting down.
CGGTGTAGTCGGTCGAGCTGTTTTACAGCACAGAATGCTATGGGTTTATTACCTTGCACCTTCCTGAAATTGTATTTCTTGACTTTGAATCGTGTGAAGGGTTTGCTTACGTGGAAACATTTCACTGTTTTTGCTTCCTTCATCAATTAGGAGCTGAAGTTATGGAAGTATATATTGATATCAAACTGGTAAGTAAAACCCTGTCAGGACCCAGTTTGCACGTGCATACGGAGTGGAGATAGTAAGGTTGTATAGGATATTATAGTTTATCAGAAGTACTACAATAAAGAATAGTATAATTATGGTTGTCAAAAGTAGCATAGTGTAATGTCATACAGCAATAGTAGCATGTAATATTATCAGTTGAAGCATCCAATACTGCAGTATTAATTCATACAGAACAGAATGAGAAGTCATATGCTGAATTTGTTAACTATTGTATAGGATATTGTGTTTAATAAACCAAACATCATGCGATAGCACTGTACAGTGTAGTATATCTTGATAGTGCGATGGCAAAGAATACCACATTATTGTATCGTTCAGCAAGCAAACTGGAAAAGGTTAGCAACGTTGGTTAATGACAGAGCGTGGAAAATTTATTTCGTAAAAACAGAAGGCCACGATAGCGATAGCCATGGGTACATGTTCGAAATAATTTAAATGCATCTTATATTTTCCACTTATTTTTCTTTACACAAACAGTTTAGCATAGTTTTTTAAACAATTGTATAACATTTTGTAGTATAGTATAGTGTGGTGTTGTATAGTACAGTATAGTATAGTATAGTATAGTGTAGTATAGTATAGTATAGTATAGTATGGTGTAGTATAGTATAGTGTGGTGTTGTATAGTATAGTATAGTGTAGTATAGTATAGTATAGTATAGTATAGTATAGTAGTAGTGTAGTATAGCAAAGTTAGTTGTGGTATAGTATTATAAGCATAGTATTGTATAGTTTTGTATAGTATAGTGTGGTGTAGTGTAGTACAATTGGTATAGTGTAGTATAGTATAGTATGGTACAATATAGTATAGTGTAGTATAGTATAGTATAGTGTACTATAGTATAGTGTAGTAGTATATGATGTAGTATAGGATAGTGTAGTGTAGCGTAGTATAGTGTAGTATAATATAATAATGTGTACGAAACTGAGATGCCAAGCAGGTAATTGGTTGAAATCACCCATCCAATGCGTCTAGAAAAGGCATAAATTTTTCCAACAATATTTTACCGCAACCTTTCCCATTGATTGTCAATAACGCTCTTTCAAAAGCATACATTTTTTATTGAGCAAACCTCACTGAAAGAAATGTTGATCCCAATAGAAATAGTCCCTTTTTTTACCTGGTTCAAACACCGTGGTTACAATTTTTGAATAAAAGTGTTGGATAAAACATTGATTTCTTGCCTTGCTGGTTGATTATTGGCTCTTAGTTACTGCCTTTTGTTTTGATTTGTAGTAGCAAAATCGACGAAGCAGTGACTGGGTCTGTAGAAGCTTTAATTGGTATGAGGCACACAGATTATTACTAAATTATACTTACAAAATTAGACTACTAATTGATATATTAATAATAAAAGTTACGGAATTGCGTTTGTATTTGTACCTACTATTATACATGGGTATTTGTTACGCCTGTGACGATTGAGAAGAAGTTCGGGTGTCGTTTCAATGGCAAGCCAGAGACGGATCCCCAAAGCGAAAAATACCTTATTGATAAACAATTTTTGGTCGGATGTAATTTTTTTTCGATTAACTATAGGACCACACATTTCTTGCCGATCTGAATGTGTCATTGCTATTAAATTTTACTCGAAATATACACTTTTTTCGGTTTTAACGCCATTTACCCCTTTCAATTGAGTGCCCTTCAGAGAGACTTTGTTTTGGCAGTGAGGAATTTTTTAGCCGGATGCCCATCCTGACACGAACTAATGGTTTTTCCTTTTGTAAAGTTTCAAACTTCCTCGCCCGCTCGGGGAATCCAACCCAGAGCCCCTTGGTTACTGCGCAGTTGTACTAAGCATTAAGCCACGGCTCCCCACTCGAAATGTACACGTAAAAGATAACGTTTATTATCTTTCTATAAAGGTTGGAAACTAAAAGTGTCTCTACATGGCACCCGAGCGCACGAGGGGAAGGAAGAAACGATCTGCCCAATTCCAAGCTTAGTGAATATGTCAGATACCTATGTGCCTATGTATGGAAACATTTGTATAATGGGAACATTTTAGGACTGCTTAATGTTGTAAAGCGACCATTGTTTTTGTAACAACATTCCCCTTACCTTGGTCTTTTCCTGTCATTGATCAATTTCTATTTGCAAAAGGATGCTACGCACAGAAATGAAACAAAAAAAGAAAATGAAGTCTTTCCGAAAACTATTATTACTGAAATAGGTTATTTGTATTGTTAAGAAGCTGTTGATGCTAAAACAACTGAAATTTTCGGCTTTCTTGAAACTAAACATTCTTGTTTTCACTCGCCTTCTAGTTTTGGAGAAATAAATTTACTGACTTTCTTTTTCGACAAACTTTAGTGTTTACATCACGCGATACTTCTATGCAATTTGATTGGATAGCGAATTAGTGTGAGACAGCAAACTTAAAGTGAGTTCTACTTTCAATTCCAGGGGGAGGATTTGAACTTTAGTATAATTTTTTGCAAAGAATGAAATCAATTCGGTTTCTATCTGCCTAGTGGAAAACCGGATTTGGACAGCTTAGCATTGAAAGTCAGAATCAGTCTTAAATAGCAGCAGTGAAGAACCAACTTTAGATCTCATGGGCACCATTTTTGGAGGTTGTGGTCCAAACACTTGTCTAATTTTACTCTACAAAGCTTTTGAATCCTTCAAGTCATATGCTCGCTAAATGTCGGATGACACTCCGGACCACCATCTGTTCTTTATGTGTCGAATCTCATGCTGCAGGTTCAATTTTGTTTCCTTGAAAGCTTTTTCCACACATGCTCTACTTGAACCGGACGTAGACAGAAGTTTCTCATGAAGGCTGATTTTCTTATCCAGGAGACCAGTAATTGCAACATCATTCTCATCAAACCAGTCTCTGTGTTTAATCTTTCTAAGGCAAAGTACATCAGCACCTGTGGTGTACACTTGTGATTTGAACTGCTCCCGAGTTCCATCCAATGTGATGTTATTAAATTTGTCTCTGAGAGTTTCACGTACTTCTCATTTTGTAACTTGGAAACATCTATGCGCTAAGGTACTTTTAATCCAGTTCCTCTGACCTTCTTGCTGATACGTATCTTAGCTTTGGCATGAACATGTTTATGGTCAGTACCACAATCTGCACCCCGCATAACTCTAACTGCACGCATGTCTTGAAGGTCACGCTTTGGTGTGATGATGTAGTCTAGATTGTGCCCATGGTTTGATCTAGGATGTATCCATGTTACTTTGTGGATAAGCTTTTGTTGGAAGATGTTACATACTGCTAGCTTAAATTCTGTGCACAGCTGGAGAAGAAAAGGGCCACTATCATTTGCCCCAACAAGACCATATCTCCCCAAAACATCCCAGGTATTATGATCCCCCCAACCCATGCATTAAAGTCACCGAGTATCTGCAGCTTATCTGCCTTTGGTATTCCTGTGATACAATTCCTCAAATCTTGATAAAACGCCATAATGATATCCTGGCTACTGTTCAGTGTAGGAGCATACACTAAAATAACAGACGTGTAATGACCACATCTTAAAGGCACCCGTAGACACATTATTCGATCACTAACTCCATAAGGCTGCTCCAACTTGGTTGTGATCTGTGTCCGTATAGCAAAACCTACTCCTCCATCCTTTTTTATTCCTTTAGGCTTACCTTTCCAGAAAAAAGTGCATTCAGCACCTCTTTCACTAAGCTGATCTTGTTCACTTTACCGAGTTTCTGATAAAGCAGCAATGTACCTAGCCAGTTCCTTGGCGACAACAGCTGTTCTTCGTTCTGGATGAGCAGACTCTTCACGTCGTGTTCTTACATTCCAAGCAGCAATATTCAATTTAATTCTCTCCTTTGTATAAATAATATTCTTTTTACTTTTGTTTCCCCCTGCAAGTTTGAACAGCCGTCAGCTGCAGGTAGCTGACCAGCTTCAGGTTAAACATACGATGTTCAGGTCACCTTTTTTGTAGACCCTTCCCATAACCTAGGTGAGCAGCGTTGTCCCTAAAAAGGGCTACTCAGTCACAAAAAGCTCCACCCGAGTTAGTTCCTGTTCAACAGAAATGACAACGATATTAAGATAGGCTTTGAGGCGCCTGTGTGCAGAATTGTTGCATACCTCCAACCTGTTAAGTCTGTACACGTCGCTACTACTCGATCGTCACAGGACTTTTGAAGAAATATCTGTACATAAAAGATCTCAATGACATATGCTTGTACTACACATATATCAGCCTCTGAGCATCCACAGTTATGATCCAATGACAAGCAAGTGCAAGATAACTGGTAACCAAATCAGCCGCAGGTTTCACTGAGTGTCCTTCTCACGTTTTCTGTCAGAGTGTCCTTCTTTTAGAGAGATGGTGCAACAGCAACTAGGTGGTCTCTCACTCCCAAACGCAGTAACTTCAATTGAAGCTATTCACCTCAACCATTGATGATAAATTGTTCACCTGCTTGACGTGTTGTACAGCTACCAAAGCATCGGTTTGTTGATGATTGCCAGCTGCACATCCGATATCCTGCTGCCGATATCTTCCCCGGTGACCCTGGTAGGGTGGCGTTTGGGTGCTATGCCCTGCCAAAGGACAACCCATGATTTTGTCCGGGACGTCTTATTTCAATATTCACCGCTAAGCCCCATATCTGGAGGCCCTTCCCCTATCCGCAACCTTGGGACCCGGTGGATGGGTATTGTCATCACCACACCACAAATGGATAAGTACACACACACATATATATATACATACATCTAAATATATACACATACATACATGCATACATACATACATAAATACATTCATACATACATACATACATACATACATACATACATATTTGTTTAAAAGAAGTTCAGGCACTAGAAACTAAAAGTGCTTTAAACATCCATATGCAGAGCTTTATTATAAATAAAAGTTTACAACATTTTCAAAACTACTAAGGTAACTTTAATTTTACTCACGTCGCGTTGCGATCATCAGATGAATTGGAGAGACCTAGCTAGCTCATTTTATGATGGCTAAAAGTTAATTACTTGATTTTTTTAAAGACCACCATTAAGTTAATGATTCGTTGCATGTGTTTAGTTTGGTTTTCTCTTTATACAAAAACCAAATGCAGGTATGCGAAAATTTTTTACGAAATCAACTTTGAGCCACAATNACACACACACACACATATATATATATATATATATATATATACATACATCTAAACATATACACATACATACATGCATACATACATACATAAATACATTCATACATACATACATACATACATACATACATACATATTTGTTTAAAAGAAGTTCAGGCACTAGAAACTAAAAGTGCTTTAAACATCCATATGCAGAGCTTTATTATAAATAAAAGTTTACAACATTTTCAAAACTACTAAGGTAACTTTAATTTTACTTACGTCGCGTTGCGATCATCAGATGAATTGGAGAGACCTAGCTAGCTCATTTTATGATGGCTAAAAGTTAATTACTTGATTTTTTTAAAGACCACCATTAAGTTAATGATTCGTTGCATGTGTTTAGTTTGGTTTTCTCTTTATACAAAAACCAAATGCAGGTATGCGAAAATTTTTTACGAAATCAACTTTGAGCCACAATCATAAATAAAACTAATATATATTGATATGCAGTTTTTGAAAGTTGGCCATGGCTGGCAAGTATTTTTGCCAGCATATAACTATAGCTGTCAAGCTATTGTTATATATTGGTTTTGAAAGGGACCCATGACTGTCACGTATTCTTACGAATCGCTTAACCAGCGATGCTGCTTCCTGCTTCGGTCTTCCATTCTCAATGTAAAGTTGTCTGGGGATAAACATGGTCCCAGTTGGTGCCCGTCCTACGCCTATAGGAATCAAAGTGATTCATCTTGCTTTGTTCTCAGCCTCTTTGCTGGTGTATTGCTTATGGACGAGCCAGAAGTAACTCTTTCTTGTCTGCAACCAGATTTTCTTTGGCTGCCTTCTCTTTATGGAGCCTGGTTATGCCCTTTTAACCAACTGATTTGGAGGCCTTGTTACAGCGAACCTGAGAAAGCGATCCAGGCAGCGAAGCCCCCATCTGTAGATGCTAAGTGATACTAACATCTCAAGGTGCCTGCTCCTAATGTAGTGAACTGTGCTAAATTTGCACCAAAGATTTTTAATTTAATTGGCCTGTCAGAATTGGATCAGTAGCTGAAGTTGTTTATAAAAGCTGTGACAGTAGTACAATAGGACTATGATAGTAGCAGTATTGAACTGTGGTAGCAATAATCATTGTAGTTATAATAATCGTGGTAGTAGTAGTAATAGTAATGTAGAAGTAGTAATAATAGTAGTAGTAGTAGTAGTAATAGTAATAGTAGTCATAGTAGTAATAGTTATAGTAATAGTAGTATTAGTAGTAATAGTAGTAGTAATAGTAGTAATAGTGGTAGTAATAGTAGTAATAGTAGTAGTAATAGTAGTAGTAGTAGTATTAGTAGTGGTAGTAGTAGTAGTAGTAGTAGTAGTAGTAGTAGTAGTAGTAATAGTAGTAATAGTGATAGTACCAGTGTTAAAAGTAAATTCTTTATCAAATTCAGCTATTAAAAGGCGAAATAGCAGTTATTTTACTTAGTGCTTAATTAACTCATGGGTTTTTGTTGGGTTTTTTTATCCAGGTGCAGTTTATTTGGAGGGAGGTTTATATGTTGCTGAGCAGTTCATTGCACGCCTTTTCTTCACTGAAAAGGTACAGAAATGCATTTACAACAATTTATTGTCAAGTAAATGGACAAGGTATCCGAGTATTTTTCGCTACTCGGATACTTTGAAAAGTATACCCTAGATTTTCATTATTGTTCTCATACTGGAACTAAGTTTGTAAAGCCGGTGATAGATCTTCAGTTTACCCCGTGAAAGGTTCTCGTTTAGGGCCATTTTTAAACATCACTTAATGCCATTTATCTCAAATTTTATAACATAAAATATGTAAGGTGCTTTTGAAATTAAATTTATGAAATAAAAGGAAGTTAACAAATGGAATTAAGTGTGAAGTCAAACTCGTCATTTTTAATGCTCAAGGAAATTTTCCAACCTTGTCTTATCCTGTTATTGTTACATTAAAACAGTATATACAGCCAGATTTTTTTAGACACCAAACTCAGTTTCAATGTTCTAGTAGCCAGTGTATGGCACTCCAACAAAGAGCATGTATTTTGAAAAAATCATTAAAGGGTAGTGCAGAGCTGATTAGGCATTTGTTTTATCATATTGTAAAGTAATTGCAAAAATTTAGTACAGGGAGAATAACTCAAATATAAGAAAGGTAAAGATTTGATAAATTGGTAAATTCTTACAGGAATTCCTTATTCCCACACCCCCAATTTTACGTTTAGTGTTAATGCGTAGAAGATAGTTGCTAAAGAGATGTTTTCCCCTGAATAGCAGACACCTATCCCTAATGACGTCTGAATTCCCAACGCTCTTATGTAGTTTTGTACGTTTTGTGAATTTTTCNTCCAACAAAGAGCATGTATTTTGAAAAAATCATTAAAGGATAGTGCAGAGGCATTGGGTTTATCATATTGTAAAGTAATTGCAAAAATTTAGTACAGGGAGAATAACTCAAATATAAGAAAGGTAAAGATTTGATAAATTGGTAAATTCTTACAGGAATTCCTTATTCCCACACCCCCAATTTTACGTTTAGTGTTAATGCGTAGAAGATAGTTGCTAAAGAGATGTTTTCCCCTGAATAGCAGACACCTATCCGAAATGACGTCTGAATTCCCAAAGCTCTTATATAGTTTTGTACGTTTTGTGAATTTTTCGATATCGAACATAATAATAATAATTTAATAATAATAATAATAATAATAATAATAATAATAATAATAATAATAATAATAAATAATAATAATAATAATAACAATAATAATAATTATAATAATAATGACTTTTAAGCTTTTATACTAAAGGGCATATTGTGCTATGTCTGGCTTAAAAGACAGCAGGATATAGTTTTCTTTTTTGAGAAATAACATGACAGTTGTTGGCTGCCCTAATTACGGATTATTTTTTATCGTATGACCTTTCAAATCCTTGTCGCCTGAATTGTATGTTGTAATCAGAAAGTAAACGAATACAGCTGTGCTAAGGTTTAATAATTTATATAAAGTGTATATTAGCACTGACTAATTTTTTTTAGGATCTTCGAGACATTTGGTTGCAGCCATTAATACATCCTTTGCAGGTAATTAAAGGAATTTTTTAATTAACTCTGCAATGAAAATTCTGAAGATTTAATGATTAGTGTATGGAGAAAGCCAAGAATGTTTGTTTTGATTCCTTATCATGAATACTGTACTTAATTTTTCTGTCATTTTTATATGGTGTTTTTAAGCACATTTGAATTACACACTAGACGTTTTTTAGATGTGAAAAATGGTCTATACATTGTATTTGAACAAGGTATTGTGATGGTCCCCTTTCACTGTAATCCCTTTTGCAATTAAATCAAATTGGTTTTGTTCTGTGAAAAAACAGCGGTCCTGACCAACAAGCTCCTTGCTTTGTATTTTCGTACTATTTTTAAAGCAATATCAAATGAGCTGTTTTGAATGGCAGAATTATTTGGTTAGATGAAATGCAGTCAGCATTCGATGGCAAACTTCAACTTGTTCTTAACTAATCACGGCCTTTGTGCTGACTTGATAAAGAAGTTTGGTTACGACATCTTTTCCTTGAATATTTTTATGACAAAGAGCGCGAATTTTATTGTTTTTTTGTTTTTATTGAAATTCTGACTGTATTACTTGTAAAGGCAATTTCTACGCCTATTTGTGTAGGAAGAACATCCGGATGGTGATCGCTTCTTTATTGAATCATCAAATGTTCTGAAGGTAAGATGTTCAGAACAAAAATGACTAAATTTTTTTGCATAGATAAAAATGTACGTACGGCAAGCTAGAAAATGGCGCTTCTTTACTTGTTTGTGTTTTTGGTTTTCTGTTTATGTGTTTGTGAACATGAGGTACACGGGAAGATCACAGCAACTTTTCCAATTCCGTGTTTCCAAAAATGTTTCAATTTTCTAATTTTTCGAAGCTGAAATGTACAACAGTATCTACTCCCTAGGTGTAAGTTTTTGGTAAAACAAACTTGAGGTTTAATATATTCCCATTTTTCAATCTAATGCATGATATGGTCTCTATGTAATCCAGTTCTGGTGGTCAGCTGCAACGTTCGGCTCTGATTGGCTAGGTTTGATGTGAAATGTACAAAGATTTGATAAACATTAATAACTAGATTGAACTAAAGAGATCCATAACAGTTGAGTATTACAGTTTATCTTCTGTATCAAAGAGCTTCTGTGACCGGATGGTGAAAGTACTGAACTAGAAACCTGGGTTCGAGAGTGTACAGGAATGAAAATCACACAAAAAATGATTCGTTTACGTGTACTTATTTTTGTAGACCAGGTTTATACTAGTAGTAATGGTTCAACCAAAAGCTGCCACTGTAAAAAAAAATTCAGGCAGATCCTCAGGTTATCATGGATGCCGAGTGAGCTTTTACTTGATAGTATAGATGCCGTATGGCTATTTAAAAGGTACACGATTATCGCATGTCGAGGATCTGTTATTATTCCTTTTAAATTATCTCGACCCTTTAATTAAATTTAGAATGTTACTTAAAGGTAATGTATTATTTTTTGCCAGCAGTTTGTCCGGTGTTTTCTGTTTATTTATTTTGGTAAGGTATTTTTTCATGACGCCATATTTGAAACCAACAAGAAATTTGACATTGACAAAGTAATATTACTTCATTCGACTGAAAAGATAGTTAATAAATGTTGATTATTTTTACTCTCAACAATTCTGACTGGGATTTTTAGTGCAATATGGTTAATATTGACTTCATAACATTGCTTTACTTGACTTTCACCAGCCTTAATAAAGTAATAACTTTTGCAAAGACTTTTGCCTTCAGATGCGTTGAATATGCATTCATGCAGATAATTGAGGATGAAATTGGTGGATTTTTAGTAACTTTAACAAAGATTTATGGTTTCCACTGTATATATAACGCACTGGTAGCTCAGGAAAAAAAAAAAAATTCGGATATTGATGATTGTCAGAGAGAGAGAGAGAGAGAGAGAGAGAGAGAGAGAGAGGGGGGGAGAGAGGGACAGAGAGAGAGAGAGAGACAGACAGACAGACAGACAGAGACATAGACAGAGAAAGAAAGAAAAGGAGACAAACAGACAGAAAGAGACACAGACAATGTTTATCGAAGGACAATAGGTAGGCAAAGGAAAAGTAGTTTGATATAAGGGTGTTCTGTCGTTTTCTTTCCTACAGAAACTTGTAAAATTTGAAAATGAAATCGGATTAAAATTTCATAGTATACGTCTTTTGGCAAAAGCATTTATGCATCCTGCAGCTGGAATGACTGCACTTACCAGGTTTGCTCCTTAAATTTAATAAATTTTTACAACAGTTTCTCATTATGTATTTTAACTTCGCATGTTCGATGTTTCTCATCTAGTGTTACGTTTGGAAAACTGTTTTAAGCGGGGTTTTTTTAATTCAGAAGTGTTTCACACAACAAGGAGTGTTGTTATAGAAAAATAGTAAACTTTTAATATACTTCGAAAATGTCTTTTGCACTTTTAAAGCTAAAATATGGGGAAAGAATTGATCCTTTATTACTTAAAAATGCATCCATTAAAAATAAATTCTTTTTGTTGAGGTGTCAATAGCTTGTTAGATTTCTTCTAACCCATTTAAATAGGAATACCATCTTGATTTCTATTATTATTGTTGTTTTCACCTTGGGGTGTCAACTTGAATTTATGTTAGGGGGGAGCTTATTTAAGGGCCAAGTCATGGATTTGTCAGAGTATCGCTTGTTTGTAATACATGGATATGCATTGGAAAAGTACATTTCTGCTATATGGATTTGAAACTTGGACCGTTGATAAAACAACTGTATCATAGGGCAAAGAATTTGATTTTTGTGATAAATACTAAGCATACCTTTTGTAAAATTACGGTTTGGGAGATTCCCTTACACCTTTGATGGTAGATACAGTCAACAAGAGGCATTATAAAAGAAAGAAACCAGAAGAGTAAAAATAACTAATATGCAGGAGCAACTAAAATGCTGGAGCAATTGAAGAAATTAATGAAGAAAAAGAAAAGAAAAATAGAGCCAAAAAGTTCTTTATTATTCGAGAAAAGGTGGATGGAAAAACCAGATAAATTTATTAGCTTTGATTCCTGATACAGAGAAAAGGTATGGCTACAGTTTTAAGTGCTATTCAGCTTTGCATTTGATAATGGCATAATAGTGATAGTCAACATTATCATTATTGGTTTTCATTATTATTATTATTTGTACTATTTATCACAGTTTATTCTGGTTTACTTTTTGGCCGGGTATAAACAATACACTTATGGGATGCCACGGCCTGAAGTTCAGATGCTAAGTGCTGTACACAGTATTCTTGCAGTCCCTGGTAAACATGCCCCTTGAACAGTCTGCATATTCACATTTTCTGAGACGTTTCTGGTGTTATTTTTGTGTGCTCTGGGTGCTCCTGTCACAGTGGGTATTACTTCGGTTTTCATTTTCCACATCTGTTGTATCATTATTTCAAGATCTTTTTATTTTGAGGGTTTTTTTGCATTTCTTTTATTGGAACATTTTTATCGCATAGTATAGTCATATTTTTCACTTTGCAAGTTGAATTCGTTTTGTCTTCAATTACGATATGAGGTCTGTTCGCACCTATATGTCTATCTGTATTGCCTGTCATATCCCACAGCACTGTATGCGTTAGTTTTAGTTACCGTAACCGATCGGTGCTCATACTACTTGTACCGAGGTCTTAATTCCTAGATTATTGCAAATTTTCCAGTGTACATATGCTGCAGCTTTGTTGTGTCTTTCGATTCCATCTAAGTTTGCTAATATTTCACATCCTGATGTTATGTGGTCAATTATCTCAGATTGCTTGTAACACATTCTGCACCTGCTATTTTTCCCCCCAAGTATGTGTTTTAGTTAATTTCACGTATAGAGGGCTTGTTCATGCGCTGCTATCAATAGACCGTTTGGTCCTCCTTCGGTCAACATGTTCCCCAATAAGTAAACGGTACCTTCTATGCATTGGTTTACTTCGCCATCTGTTATTTATCTACGTTATAGGTTCCCTTTCTATTTCCTGTTTCAATACTTTTGCGTTTTCTGCCGTTGGTTTGCCTGGTTTTAGTTTGAAATTCAAATATGCCCTTTCCTTTCAATATTTTCGTACCGAAAATATTGAATTTTGAATTTTACTGATTAAGTATTTTAGCTTCGTATTCTCATCATGATGGTCATATTGCTTGACAAAATCCACTTGTTTTCAAGGTAGTTATTAAGCCCCACTATTGCCACATTGTATGTAGTCTCTATTTCTATCAGCGCTCCTTCTTTCCTTACTATATAAACTCGGTCCACATCAGATTTTGAGTATAACATTCCATGCTTTGTCAAGATCTTTCAGTTTTTTTAATTCAATCTTTTTTAGTTTAGAGCATTCTCACCCGATTATCCTAAAACTATACTGCACAGTAGGTAGTGCCAAGCTATTTATTGCTTCTATTTTGTTTAGGAAAATAATCGTTTAAAGATGTTAAGAGCTCTGGTTATGTTAAGAGCTCTGGTTTATGACTAAATGTACTATACAACTTGAGCTGCATTTCACGTTATAGGTACGCAACTACCTGCTTCAAAATTTTAACAATGAGATACGGTTAACTTATTTCTTTCATTCATACCTTTCACTCAGAAGTTTATTTTTTGTTTTTAGAGGGAACAATCAGAGGTTAGAGTTCTTGGGAGATGCAATACTGAAATTTATCACTTCTGATTACGTGTACAAACACTTCCCAGATCATCACGAAGGGCATCTAACAGTAAGAGTCCACACAACTCTTTTACAAATACCAAGAAAAATTATTCACTTTAATTTAGATCAAAATTTTAATCAAATAAATCTTCTAATTAACTGTGAATCTTCAAATAACTAAAGAAAATTTTAAAAATGAAACGAGAAGAAAAGCGAAATTGAACTGAAAATAGGTCTGGGCGAAAACTATAATCTCTCTGCTCAGTTTATGGAGCAAATGGCTAGGAATCTGCTTCCAGTTCAGCGTTGCCAAAATTAATTTATGACAAAAAAGATCAGTTAACAGGAAAACCACAAACATTTTAACGGATTTGTTATTTTGTGAGTTTTTTGAATTTATTTCGTATTATTAAATTGTCTTAAAAATTGCATCCTGAGGATAGAGGGGTGTAAATAGCTTAACATCCAACTGGTGGCTTGACACTGTTCATCTTCCTCGTGAGTGAAATCGGATCATCCAGAAGTTACGATCTGTTTGGAAATAGATACTGATAAGCATTAGAAATAATTATTGGGTAGTGAGCTTGTGTGATGCAATTGACCTTTCAAAATGAGCATACTATCCAGATTAATTCATTTTTACCCAATAGAGATATCTCTATTGCAAAAGATTTATAGATCCTGATATGGAATATAGATATCTTTATTGTAATAAATATTTTTATCTAGATAACCGATGTAGGTATCTACATTAGCTTAGATATATTTATCTAGTTGCTTAATATAGATATCTATATTTTTATAGATATATTGATCTTGATAGCCAATATAGATTTCTACATTGCCTTAGATATGTTGATCTATATGTTTAATATAGATTTATAAATTGACAAACATATATAGACCTAGATACGCAGTATAGATACCTATATTGGCATATATATATATATATATATATATATATATATATATATATATATATATATATATATATATTGATGTAGGTGCTCAATATTTATATCTACGAAGGGGAGTCAAAAAGTAAATGAATTTTTTTTTTCCATATTTATTTACCAACCCACGAACCTGAATGAAATATGAAAATAAAGCTGGAAGTCTGTGCATTACAATACCACTTTTCAACATAATCTCCATCTCTTTCAACAGCAATGTTCCACCTTCGAATAAGAGCATGTATGTCCGACTTGTAAAACTCTGTTGACTGTTTTTTGAGCCACTTCTTCACTTCAGTTTTCACTGCAATATCGTTTGCCTCTCAAACCCTCTTTCTTGGGACCAAACAAATAATAGTCTGAAGGCGCTAAATCTGGTGAGTATGAAAGATGCGGCAAAGTTGTCCACCCGAATGAGGTGACT
>RDPX01000165.1:1360218-1384851 GCA_003991215.1 Morbakka virulenta | reverse complement strand
ATATTGGCATATATATATATATATATATATATATATATATATATATTGATGTAGGTGCTCAATATTTATATCTACGAAGGGGAGTCAAAAAGTAAATGAATTTTCTTTTTTCCATATTTATTTACCAACCCACGAACCTGAATGAAATATGAAAATAAAGCTGGAAGTCTGTGCATTACAATACCACTTTTCAACATAATCTCCATCTCTTTCAACAGCAATGTTCCACCTTCGAATAAGAGCATGTATGTCCGACTTGTAAAACTCTGTTGACTGTTTTTTGAGCCACTTCTTCACTTCAGTTTTCACTGCAATATCGTTTGCCTCTCAAACCCTCTTTCTTGGGACCAAACAAATAATAGTCTGAAGGCGCTAAATCTGGTGAGTATGAAAGATGCGGCAAAGTTGTCCACCCGAATGAGGTGACTGTCTTCCTTGCCCTGATGCTTGTGTGTGGTCTGGTGTTATCGTGGAGAAGGAGGACTTTGTCGATTGGTAAGTTGGACCTCAATCGTCGGATTTGTGCTCTGAGCTTCTTTGGGGTCTCAATGTACGCCACAGATTTCATTGTTTGTCTTCTTAGCAAGAAATCAACCAGAATTACACCCTGAGCATCTCGAAAGACAGTTGCCATGATTTTTCCAGCTGACTTTTGCGCCTTAAACTTTTTCGGTTGTGGTGACTTACAGTGTCGCCATTCCTTTGACTGCCTCTTTAATTCCGGGTCATAATGATGAACCCATGTTTCATCACCTGTTACGAGCGTTTGAAAGAAGGTCTTGTCCCTTTGACTTCGTTCGAGAAGTTCAGTGCAGGCATTTACCCTGTCAGTCTTGCGTTCAGTAGTCAGTTCTATTGGTACCCAACAAACTCACACTTTTGAAAAGCCAAGCGAATCAACAATGTTGTAAGCACTTCCGTGGCTCACATCAAGGTTTTCTGCCAACTCATCAAGAGTTATGCGCCTATTTTTTCTGATTTAAGCATCTGCTTTTGCTGTATCCTGTCACAGAGGAGGACGGCCAGCCAGCACGTGGTCTATCAGCTACACTCACAAATCCCACCACTTTTTCATAATTCAGGCGACGGACCCACCTCCATACATTGCTATAAACTAAAGTGTTGGTCTTACACACATTTTGTAATCGTCTGTAAATGTTCACAGGGGTTTCTCCCTCAGTAAGAAGAAATTCAATCACTGCGCTTTGTTTCTGACGTAACTGCAAGGGGGCAGCCATTTTAAATTCTCCTTCTGAGTCTAAAATACGGGAAAAAAAGAAACAATATATTCCAGAACATAAATGATATAATCATTTATATTTGCACAAAAAATCAGGTATTTTTATTTTAAACTTCGGCTGAAATAAAGAAAATTGCATTACTTTATGACTCGGCCTCGTATATTTGGATAGATAAATTGATCTAGGTGCTCAATATTTATTTCTATATTTGGATAAATATATTGATTTGGATGCTCAGTATAGTTGTCTATGTTTCCAGAGATTTATAGACCTAGATACCCAATATAGGTATCTATGTTGGGATAGATATATTGATCTAGGTGCTCAATATTTATATCTATATTTGGATAGATATATTGATTTTGATGTTCAATATAGTTGTTTATATTTCCAGAGATTTATAGACCTAGACATGCAATATAGGTATCAATGTTGGCATAGATATATTGATTAAAAAACCCAATATAGGTACCTATATTGGAATGGATATATTAATCTAGATGCCCAATATAGATTTTTTCCCTAATTAATGAATATTCACACAAAAATTAATAATACCGTGTCAGCCATACGTAGGTCACCGAATTTACTTTATTCTACGTTTTGGATGTAAAACATATTTTGGAATGGTTTCTGTATATACCTTTTTTATTGCAACAAAATTTGGTGAGGTTCAGGAAAGGATATTCTTCAGTCACAATACTAGTACAGTTAATTTGATTTGTCATTCTTTTTGTTTAGTTACTACGGAACTCAATGGTCACTGCAAAATGTCAGGCTCGAGTGGCATGTGACTTAGGGCTCGAGGAATACATAGATTTTGGTAATTCAGGGGTACGTTCTGAGTCATTATGTCATTATAACATGCTATTTTAGATATGTTTACTAAATAATTACCCGTTTCAAAGATTTTCTTTACGACGCCGTTCAAAGTGGTTACTATTGCTATTCGTGAACGGTCCCAAAATTCTTTTTGATATTTTTGTTTTCAAAGTACTATTTCATGCCCTTTTCTGGAGGTGTTTTATTGTGAAATCTCAGAATGTGCCCAAATACTTTTTAGCAGGCTACAACAATTTCTTCACTTATCGGTTTGCAGTGACTAATTTCATACAAGGTTTCGTTCTTATTTTTTCCTGCTAATGTATGTTACATATTTGGGATATGTTTTCTGTGAGTTATGTCTAGAGAGTCCCTATCATATTTCGTCAGGCGCCATATCGAAGAATCATATGTTATTTAAAATTATAGAACTATATATGCAAGATAACTGACTTCGCGATGCCTTATGATACCAGATTGGATGCAAAGGAATTGGAATAAATTATAAAAGATTAAGATTTAGACAGGGAGGTGAGAGAGATCTGAAACAAACGAGTGACAATCATCCCTATCGTAATGTGAGCTTTTGGAACAACTCCAAAACTGATAAGAAAGAGACTGGAGAACATTTGTATCGAAACAAAAATAGTGGAATTGCAGAAAAGTGCCATCCTGTATTCTGCAAGGATCATCATGAAAGTTCTTGAGATTTGAGGAGATTTGCTGCCACCAAAGCTGAAGTAAAAACACCTCTCCTTTCTCAAGGAACTCAAAAACATTTAGAGAAAATACCTGGAGAGCATAGAGTACAGGAACTCCAGAAAATTGTCCTCACAAGCACTGCTCTTATTCTTCGAAAATCACTCTGAGTTTGATACCGCAAAAGTCATAAACATTTTTGTTTTTTTCATACAGCTTTTTAACAAATTTTTTATACTTTTCATAGTTTGTAGTAATATGACCATCGTCTTTTAATATTCGTGCCAATGATGTTTTTACTTCCTTGTCAGAATTATTTTTTATAATCTTTGTAATGTGTCAATCGTCCCTTTAATGTTCGTGTCATGTCTCATAAGACCTTTATCTGTCCCAGTAGCTGGGGTGTCCCAGTAGGTAATGGCACTAAAACGCATACGTAAAGAAATACGTCAATCAAAATAATAATAATAAGCTTGCAGGATCAGAATACGTGAAACGACACAACAAAACACTCAAAGTTTTGGCATTCAAATGGGCAATGGAGAGAGGATTGCTTCCAGAAGGACTTCGACTCGTTTTTGGTTAACTTCTTCAGGTCTTAAACTTAAAACTGAGGGATTCATCATTCCAGCACAGGACCAATGTCTTCCAATCCTCAATTATCCGGCAAACGTACTCAAAAATGGTGCGAATCCATCATGTTAATTTTTTTACTAAAACAATGAAACAATCGACCATCTAGTTTCTGGAATGCCCAGTTCTAGCACCCAGTAAGTGTAAAAATGATAGGGTTGGTGAATATATACATTGCATGATGTGTAAAGAATTCAACCTTCCTCATGAAAATAATTGGGGGGAACATACACCAGCAAAGGTTGTACAAAATAAAAACACTACTATTATCTGTGATTTTAGCATCCAAACAGAGGAAAGAATTCAGCCAACCAGACCAGATATTATCATCAAAAACCACTCTGAAAAAAACTTGTCTTCTGATTGACATAGCAATACCAGCAGATAATAATATATCTCTTAAAATCTTTGAAAATGTAAGTAAATACAAGGATCTTGAAATTGAAATAACAAAAATGTGGCACTTGAAAATCTCCACATTACCTATCTTTGTTGGGACACTTGGTATGATATCTAAGAATGCTGAGCAGTATGTCAACCAAGTTCCTGGTATTATACATTTAGTTCAAATTCTCCTGTTGTTAGTAAAATATCATTTTACACATACGATTTATTTTTATTATTTTTTTAAAGTAATGTACTTATCATTGTTGATTACTCTCAAATAATACTTTATTACTCTCGAATAATATTTTATTATTCATGAAAAGTTTCTATCTTGCTACAGCTTAAAGTCTTTGTTGGTAACTTGATACAGCTTGTATATATACATAGCCAAATCAAAAAATCTAATACAATAATAATGATGATGATGATGGTGATTATCAATTCCCTGTACTGAGACCGTCATACCCACTGAACATGTCTCTGCGCAGTGAGCTAACTATGAAAAGCATAGAAAACAGCTAATATTTTCTCAACTGACCTTTGGCATTGAACGAAAAAGCAGAAGACAAAGGTATTCATTTCCCTTGTTATCTTTACTCTGTTTGTTTTAAAACTGAAACAAAAACTAATTATTGAATATATTGGTATATCAAGGAAATTGATTTGCACACATTTTTTATTTGGCGATGCCAAGACAGCCTGTGTTATAATTTTATTCTGTATTCTCGTGCAGAGGATGCCTAAGAACGCAAGAGAGAAGTTACTTGCAGATGTATTTGAAGGTAAACTCACAAATGCAGCATTTTTTAAATTAATTATATTTAAATCGTTTATCGTTAATTATCCTTCTTCATGTTAATTGAAAATGCCAAAATATTTTCCGTTTTGATACTGTTTTTGTAGTTTGCGTGAAGGGGAACTGTTGTCACTTAAAAAGCGCTTTTCTCTTCTGATTCCGATAGGCATTTTGAAAAGGTGCATGAAGCGAACTAGGTCAAAAGTTTTTTATGAAGCAAGTATCAGATACTTAAAAAATAGAGACTTTTAAATTGTTGTACAATTAATTTTGAAAAACAGAACTTTTACTTTACATTGNTTGCAGATGTATTTGAAGGTAAACTCACAAATGCAGCATTTTTTAAATTAATTATATTTAAATCGTTTATCGTTAATTATCCTTCTTCATGTTAATTGAAAATGCCAAAATATTTTCCGTTTTGATACTGTTTTTGTAGTTTGCGTGAAGGGGAACTGTTGTCACTTAAAAAGCGCTTTTCTCTTCTGATTCCGATAGGCATTTTGAAAAGGTGCATGAAGCGAACTAGGTCAAAAGTTTTTTATGAAGCAAGTATCAGATACTTAAAAAATATGAGACTTTTAAATTGTTGTACAATTAATTTTGAAAAACAGAACTTTTACTTTACATTGGAAAACAGAACTTTTACTGTACATACCGTATACATGCTATTTTTGAACGTCTTATCCTTTATAAATACTCGATACTTAATAAGTAAATAAATAAATAAGCAAATAAATAAGTAAATATATAAATAGATGTTTGGTTGATTTTCAATACACCTAACATACGGCGTTCCTTGCCTCTCTGCCAGGTATGGAGCTGTTCTGGCACTTTCAGAATGCATCTGGTACACCAGCTCTCAGGGTGAACTTTTGGAACAGTTGACTCATTAAAATAATTCTTCTATGATTATCGCAGCTCGAGGTTTTTGTTTTTTATGACTTGATAATGGAGATTGATGTGAGCATGTCATGCATCAATCTGTTTCACCCAGTGCCTTAACCATTTTGGCGACTACTTTATTTATACCTACAGCATTGTTGCACTTGTACCATCACATGACTATTCGACTACGTATATTCTGATTTCCAGGCCGCAAAGACAGGTCAGGAGAGTGACCTCCTTATCCTCCTTTGTGACATCAGGAAACAAACAAACAAAATATACAGGGTGCTGCTGGACATTGCCGACTAGTTTTCGTAAAGGACTTTCGAAATGGCGGATCGACACTTTCACTACAATCTCTCGGATTGAGCTGAACTTTTCCTTGAAGTTTTGGCGCACTATTCTCTGAGCTTCGTAGGGTCTTTGCACAAAGGCATTATTTTGGGGGTTCTAGGCACCTTCTTTCATGATGTCGATAATTTTTTAGACCATTCAATCATCGACAGACTTTCTTCTCGTCGTTTTGATTGTGCTCATTTGCTACTTCACCTATACTGATTTACATATTGTTCTATTGTGATTCTGAGATCGTTAAAGATTGCAAGTCGCCCAGACGCTTTATGACAGTCTTTCCGAATTTCTTTTGTTCTTTCTTTTCTTTAAGAATGCTGAACCCAAATCGGGGATTGCATTTAGGAACCTATAGTATGATGATGTGTATTTCAATGTTTTCGAAAACTTGGATGTTATTGCGCATTGCATCTACATGGGAGTATGTGTTGATATTTACTATTGGTGACCGATGCCATTTTGCTGATTGAAATGTAATCTTTATAATTGCGTGCCCGAACTTCGCGGCTGGACCACTTTTACCGGGAGCAGAAATGCAATCAAGCCATATGTTCGCAACTGCAGGGTTCTCTTTCTCCCACCAGTTGATGAGGCTTTTCCAGCGCATTCCTCTTGCCAACACCAAAGAGTGACTGTTTTACATTTCGTGCCGTGCTTCTCGTGTTTGTCTCCACCAAGGTAGATCACTGCCTTGTCTTCCTTTTTTTAGTACCTTTACATAAAGCAAGAAGATTAAGTCGTAAGCATTTCCCTCGCTTAAACCACTTATCCACTTTCCTTGTTGATAAAGAGTTATGTTCGATTTGAAAATGCGATGTTGTTTACATCTTGATTTTCTTAGTTATTGTGCGGTTTCTTCGCTATCTTTATTGTTGCATTTTGAATGAAATAAATAGCATACTATTAAACTGATGAATCAAATTACCACTTAGTTCTGACGCATGGACATCAACATTTTTTTTGCGTATATAGTCGAAAATGTTGTTTGATATAATTCGAAGGAGTTCTTCTTTCATGCATTACTTGATTGAGCTCTGAATTGAAACTAGTGCTGATATTAGTTCACAATATCCCGACATGGGGCAGATTTCGACACAATTCCAGCTCTTCAAAAGGTCTCCCCGTCATTGACATTGGAGTAAAAAACCTGACATCATGAATTTTCAGATAATATGTCAATGTTGAATGAAAGTATCTGGAAGACCGCCGAGAAACTAGTCATTTGCTGTTTAGTGTTTTAGGAACACATGCAACTCAAGCAGCTGTGTACGACAATAAGCAGGTGTAAACCTATGTTCTTTTGCAAGACAATGGAAATCGTTTTACAGATCTGATAAATTCTTCAAGCTGGATGCCATTGAAACTAAAGATTTAGTTGTGTGGAGAGGAAGGTGGTACTTAATCTTCTTTTGGAGATATTTCAGGTACTAATAGGAGGACATGTAAGTATGAAAAATAACGATGGAAGTCATGCCACTTTTTGTATTTTTCAATGTAGGCAAAGGCGTAGGATTTCTTGACGCCAAATTTTGTTTTCAGAAATTCAGAACCTGTAAAAAGTTATAATCTTGTTTCAGATGTATGGACAACAGAGATCATGGAGGGTAATTCAAGTTATTGTGCGTGGTACCACTACAAAGATGAAAGTGGAGGTGGTAGTGGCGGTAGTGGTGGTTTGACATCGATAAAAAAATGAATTACTAGGAAGCTTGATGTTCCTAAATGTTAAACGGAGAAGAGCTCCAGAACAAAGCCCGACTGAAAAAGAGTACATCTTCATCAAAAGAAGTAGAACTTTTCTAGCGATAAGGATCACTGCAGAGAATGACCCCAGGATAACTGCATTCAGATACCTCATATCAATAATCTATAGTGACAGTGGAAGTGATCAGGAGGTGGAAAAAAAATTAGGCTGGGTGTAGCAGTTCCAGAATGACAACAAGGTTACTTTGTAATCAAAGAGTGTAAGTAAGCTGTAAGACTAACTAAATAAAGTTATGAAGTTATGATGTGTTCAGAAATCTTCTATAGTATGGAGACAGTACCTCTGACACCAGAAAAAAAGAAGCACTTGGATGAATCTCGGATGCAAACAATTTTCTTGTTTCTTTGAGATACTGAAAGAACAATGGTATGAAATAAGGCGAGAAGCGAAACATTCTGGGTTGGAAAAAATTCACAATTGTTAGGAAGTTGGTACTACGGCGAAGTGGGGATATGATTACTTGGAGAAGAGAATCTTTGTGGTGCTGTTGTCGGGAAGGAAGAGGATAAGAAACTTCAGCGTAACTGACTTGATAATATCATAGCAGATGTGGCGGAGGGGAACCCGTGAAAAGAGAACGCATGAGTTTGGACACTTTGGAAAAGAAACTTTTGCTGTTAATGCAATTTCGTATTAAGTGATTTTGTTTTACAGATAGCCTGCAAAACAGCCAGAAGTGCTTCATTAGCAATCCATGTCAACCTTAAGCACATGTTTTTTTAATGTACTCAAAGAAGTTGGTTTATTTTTAAGAATCATCTCTATTTGATGTGTTGTGTTGGTTATTTCACAATCTTGATTTACCTGAAGATTAATTTTTATCAGCATTTGATAAACGCTTATGGATTCTTAAGTAGCTCCTGTGTTTGGGATTCTCTTGTAATAAGTTGATTTACAACTCTTTATTGATGTATTTTTTACATTGAAATTTTCTTCCACCACGTATTTCATTTTTTTTATGACAGTTCTTCAAAATGTAACATGCCTTCTTACGTAACGTAGCTTCTTACATAATTTATCTGTTATATTACATTTAATACTACAAGCATACATGTTCAATATTTATACAACTTATTTATAATATATAAATATAGATACATAGTATGTGTTTTAAAGAAAAATAGTTACCAGCGGAGAAATTACACAGAAACTCTACATTCTTAGATTCAACGTGGGTTTTCTTCTTTTCCCTTTTTAACTCAAAGAAAGCTTATGCCATTTCAATGGAGAGGATTACTTTTTTTTATTTGTTTTCTTACGGTATATGTTTTTATCTTTTTTATTTGTTTATTTCTTCCCTCTCTCAATTTTATCTCGAAAGATATGTACAAAGTAGGTAGTGCTTCCTGAGTAATGACTAGGGCTCGAACCATGAACCCTCTCACATGCTAAGCTGTTGATCTTTTTATTCGGCCACTAATGTCTAGATTGGATTGCATAAAGTGGGCTTTAGTTATCGTCAGAAAGTTAAGTAGTCGCTTAAAATACGTTTATATTAATCCAAAGAAATAATAGGTATTGCCCATCCGCCAATCTGCAGTCATCCACATACTGCAGACAACCTTGTATTTGAACACATTTTTTGAACAGTTTATTGTTAGTTTCGTTTCCGGCATTTATGATCTGTAATGGCACTTTGTGCCTCACAAATATGGTTGTTTGATGTAAAACCTTTTCCCCAAAACTGTTTAGTTTAACCTTTGACTTCACTTTTTATATGTCAAAACAGCGCCAAAGAGAAAGGTTATTTTAGATACCTCACCTTTTCAAATTTTATGTAAGATATGAATTGTATTTTGAAGTTTACTGATCTTTTACAGAGAACTACGTTATTCACTATATTAACGTTACTTTCGCCCCACTTTTTTTACCACAATTTTTTATACATTTTCTTTGGCATTTTACCTAGCTTTCATTGCGGCAGTTTACGTTGACAAAAATCTCATGTATTGCAAGAAGATATGCGATGTGTGTTTGTTTACAAGACTCAAGGTATATTTGATGACTTTTTGTTTAAATAAATCGTTTGTATCGTACAGTTATGTTTCTAAATGTTTTTGAAAACGTCACAAATCATTATCTGGATGTTGGATTACCTGTAAATTTCTACACTTTTTATCGCCTCTTGCTTCTTGTTTGTTTGTTTTCCTGATCCTCACCCTTTTTCTCGTTCAAGATTTTGTGCAGTCTTCCTTCTTTCAAGTTTGCTAGATATATTTTGTTAGGAAAGAGATTCATTTTTTATGTACAATAAGCATTTTAGCAACTTGCCTGGAGTTGTATGAGACGTGCTGCAAATAAGGGCTTAACTAGGCTGGTCTGGTCTATGGAAATGACGACCCAGTATGGAACAAAAACCGGAGTAGCTTAACTCCGATAGTTCTGTTGATAGAGCAAATGGTTCTAATACTTCCAGATCCGCTAGAATATCATGTTTTCCTGCCATAAAATATATTTACTAATTTTTATTTCATTAAAGTTCCTCATTTTTATGCAATAGATGCAGCATATTTTGGTTCATGTGTAAAAAAATAACCGTATATATTTAACAGTACTTATCTTATCCATTGGCTCTTTATCTCTATATCAGTTTAAAACCGTACTGTTTTTGATACGCTATTTCGAAACAAATTTCACTGCAGAAACAAAATGGCATTTATTACTCTACGTAACATGTTTCGATTAAAGATTAGACGTCAATTTTGAAACTACCCGGATAGAGGTATTTCATGAAACAGAGAAACAGAAACGGAAGAAAATTAATGTGGAAGAACCGTTGGTCAAGACAGGTGTGTATTAAACATCAGTCGCGCTTGGGTCAAACAGAGTTGAGAAATCGGAAAACTACCTGGAACGACTGTTTCAAATAGAAATTCAAAGGACATTGAAAATTAAAACCAAAATGACCTTAAAGACTATTAGCAGTGGGCAATGACTGTTATTCTCTCCCTCTGAGCCAGAAGTTGTACCAATTACTATTAATCACAACTTACACTGTAGGAACGCTCACAAGAAAAGAGGTTCGTTATTTCGTTTTCGTGTCTCGGCTACAGCGTTTCTGCCCAGTAGCGGGCACATAATATTGCCAATGGTGTGGGCTCCTCCAAGTCAGCAAAGGTGATATTCAGGGCGTCTGGACATTGCAGGAGGTGGTCCATAGTCGGTGTGCATTACAGCTACAGGTGTCAGATGTTGATAATCCCATTCGTTTCATGACAGATTTGCACCTATCAGAACCGGTACGTAGGCGGCTTAGACTGCGCCACGTTGTCCAGCCAAGATCGTGGCCAGTAGCAAGTTGTTCTTTGGGAACTAAACCTCTGCTCTCAAAAGCTGTTGAGTTTGGTGATTCATCCCACAGTGCCTTCCACATGGTTTCTCGTTGAGATTGAAAAGATGAGATATTTTCATCTGGTATAGACAGGAAGCTATGTCTTGACTTCAGTCAAGTTAGAGGTGGACCATGGTTATGCAACGGGTGACACTCATCGGTGATTTGTATTAAACGTTCCCGATTAGAGGCGGATGTCCTTCTTACATATGGTAGGGCTATGCCTGACAGAGCATACAGAGTTTGGACTGGTGTGGATCGTATTGTCCCTGTATTTATTCTACAAGTGTTATTGAGTGAAATATCCACTTGCGTAGCATGTGTTGACCTTCCGCAGGTGGAGCATGCATACTCGCCGACTGAAAAACATAAGGCAAGAGCAGTAGTGCGCAGTGTTGATGGGTTGGCTCCCCACTTGGAGGTTGCCAAGATGCGCAACAGATTATTCCTTGTGGCAATCTTTGCCTTAACGTTAGAGCAGTGTGATTTGAAAGAGAGTGTTTGATCCAGAGTGACGCCCAAATACTTTGGATGTGGATGGTGCTCCAGTGGTTGTTGTTTCCATGTAATATTGAGAGTTCGTTTTGTCTCTTGATTTTTCAGGTAAAAAGCACAAACTTGGGTTTTAGCTGGGTTTGGCTTCAAGTCGTTGGACTCGTAATTAACAGTAAGGTGGTTTAGGGCGTTCTCGAGGGTGTTTTCGATTTTAGTGAAGGACCGCTTTTGAGTTGTTATACAGGTGTCCTAGATGAAACGCCTGCATTCACTTGGTATTGGTAAATCATTTGTGTAGATGTTAAAGAGAACAGGTGATAAAACACTTCCTTGTGGTAGGCATTGTGTTTTGTGCGCCATCTGCTTCTCTGACCATTACGTTTAACGAAGAACCGTCTATTTTCCAGCATACTTCGTACTGCGTGACACAGGTCCACGTCATTTGTGTTGGTCCAGATTTTGTTTATGAGCCGTTGATGTTGTACAGTGTCGTATGCAGCTGTTAAATCGACAAATGTTGCTCCGGTAATAAGTTTTTCTTGGTAACCATCTTTAATATGCTGCGTCAGGTACGTCAGTTGTGTTGAGCACGAACGCCCTGGGCGAAAGCTGGCCTGTTCTGGGATAAGTTTCTCATTAATGGTGGTACTAATCCTTCCAAGTGTCATACGTTCAAATAGCTTGTATGTAATACTTAGTAGGGAGATTGGTCTAAAGCTCTTGGGGTTCTCTGTTCCATTACGTAAGCACGACACAAGACAGAGTTTAATACACAAACTTAAACAGTGGTTGAACACAAATCAAACGAGGAAGTCCTTGCCCTGGCCAACACCAAAAGGTCATTCATCAATACAATATGGCAAAGGCAGATGCAATTCCTCGGGCACATTATGAGACATCCTAACCTGGAACGCCTTGCTTTCTTAGGAAAGATCGAGAGCTGGAGAGCCAGAGGAAGACAAAGAAAGACATTTTTTCAGTCTAAACAATTGGGCTTCGAACAACAGTCTGAGCTGAAATGAACTCACCTATGCCTGCAGTGATAGGATGGCTTGGAGTCGCATGATCGCTGATGCCTGTGTCAGGTTTGGTACCTGACCAACCAAACAGTGATTAGCCAATCAAGACAACGATTTCTCTTATTAGCTTTAATTTCCAACATCCAACATTGTTTCACCATGAATATGGATGACAGAAGAAGAAGAAGAGGACTGTTGTTTTGGTGCAAAATGTTTGGAAAGAAATTAAAATAATCCCAGAAGTAAATTACGGGAAAGTAATTCCCACTAACCTTAATCACATTATATGGAATTTGACTGCGGGTTAATATGGTAAGTTTTACTTACCATACTGAATAAATTTATGACAAATATTTCAACCGGTAAAACTAATCCCAACAAAGCCACATTTACGACGTGTAATATATAAATAACAAGTGGACTAATTCAACTACTCGTGGCTATTACTATTGTTTGTTTGATATTTAACAATATAAGATTTATTTTGAGTTTTTTGACTGAAAATCCTTTGTGTCCGCTACCTGAGGAGAAAAACCAATGTGCCAATTTCCTGATGGAGCAATGCTGAAAGACCAACCAGGAAAACAGAGGGATTATGATAAATATTGAAATAAAAGGGTCATAAAAGGTTATATTAATGATAAGGGATGGCCTGGACCGGTGAATGATCTGGTGAGGAAAAGTAAGGAAAAGTAGTTAAAACAAAAGTCTAGCCGCATTACAGATTAGAAATCAAGTTTCAAGTTTTATTAATTTGTATTCAAGGTTTTTTACAACCATATTATTAAAAGGTATATTTGCTGTCCCGGTTATTGAATTAAATTGAAACTGATTTATTTTAATCGAAACATAATTTCAACATATACCATCAGACTGCAAGTGGCACAAAAAACGCTGCTGTGGATGTCGAACTTTGTTGTTTATTTATCGAAACCCTTTGTTTATTTATCGAAACCCTTTGTTTGATATTTATCACTCATATATGCTTTTAGTGACGTTGATCTGAGTTTCAGTCACACTATTAATCCTTTGTGTTTAATGAGTGTCCTGAGTTTTAAATCATTTTTCTTCAAAGTCAGGATCTTCATGACTCCTTTAAACAAACATGATATGAAATCATACTCATTATTAGTCTGTATTGCAACTTGTTGCTGTGGAGCAAACGAAACCCGGAACAATTTTTTCCTTGACATCAATGGCCTTTGTACTGTTGTCATGGGTCAGCGCCTTCACATTCTTGGATTTTGGATTAACATATGAGACACTGAAAATCTATATGGAAGATGTATTTAAACTCTAGAACAAGAATTTTGTTTACCCACTTTTTGACCATTATTTCATCAAAGTGTAATTGCCCCCCGCGATAAGAGTAAAATTTTGGGGTCAATGTTCCATTAATGCTTTAAAACTGCGTTGTCTGACAAGTTTATTTAAACATTTATGTACATCATACAGGAAGTCATCATTGAGCAGAATTGGCTCGATCCAAAGAGTCAGTTGCAGAACTGTTGTCTAACACTGCCTCCCGTGAAAGGAATGTCTCGATATCCAAAATACAAGTAAGTGAATAATAAATAAGTTTGAGGTGGCCAACAATACTTTTTAGTTTTGGCTTAAGAGTAAATATCAATTATATGTTACCAAAAGCCCTAGTGCACACTATGCCAAAGCCTCTTCCCATACTTTAATGACTCTGCTCCACCTATTTANATGCTTTAAAACTGCGTTGTCTGACAAGTTTCTTTAAACATTTATGTACATCATACAGGAAGTCATCATTGAGCAGAATTGGCTCGATCCAAAGAGTCAGTTGCAGAACTGTTGTCTAACACTGCCTCCCGTGAAAGGAATGTCTCGATATCCAAAATACAAGTAAGTGAATAATAAATAAATTTGAGGTGGCCAACAATACTTTTTAGTTTTGGCTTAAGAGTAAATATCAATTTATGTTACCAAAAGCCCTAGTGCACACTATGCCAAAGCCTCTTCCCATACTTTAATGACTCTGCTCCACCTATTTATTTATTTATTTATTTATTTATTTATTTATTTATTTATTTATTTATTTATTTATTTATTTATTCTGAATATTTAAACAGGATGAACATTTCAGTGCTATTGCACTGCTATAAATATGTGTCTTGTGACAATAAAAAATGGAAAGAGAATAAAAACAAAATTAAAAAAATAAGCTAGAAATAAATAAAATGATAAAATTTGATAATTGCCATTGTATTCACAGTAAGTGCAAACTAATCTGGTAGAAAGGATATTTACACAAACTGAGAACACAATAGTAATGAAATATCTATATGCATCTAAAATATATACAAGGTTACTAAAAAGCTTTTAACTGAGTAAAACATTTATCACTGTCAAGATTTTTTAGGTGGATAAGGAGGCAATTATATATTCTTGCTCCCATGAAATAAAATGCAGACCTTGAGAATTCAGTCTTACATTGTGGAAGTTCTATAGAAATACCACTGTTCCGTGTATTTGCAGTATGTGTTCTTAATCTAAAATAGTTTTCAAAATTTGGACAAATGGTACCATCTATGCATTTTCGGACAACAACTGCAGCATGTTTTCGATCTCTTTCTTCTATAGTCAAGTCTTTTGAGACATTATTCACTCTTTCACTTAATGACTTTAGTTTCTTTGTTTGATTCTCAGTCATGTTCAAATTCACTAGAGAGGTAAACATAATGTTCCGTTTTATATGAGATTTAACAATAGATTTTGATGCATCTTGTGTCAAAAATTTGTGAATTTTTGAAAGTAACTTTGTTTGAGTTGAAGCTTTTTTGTAAGCCTTCTCGAACTGCTCTCCCAGATTGAGATGGGTATCGAGTGTTATTCCCAGCTATTTGTATGATGTCGTATTGTTGATTGTGTTGTCACCGTATTTCAAACTCAATTGGTTGTTACTTTTCAATTTGCGACTCGTACCAAATAGCATAGCTTCCGTTTTCGATTTCTTTAAGTTTATAATCAGTTCATTTTCTTTTAGGTTTTCATGGATTCTGACAAGGTCTTCGTTTAGCATACTTTCTATCGAGTCTATGTTTTTATCAGACACGTAAATCACGGCATCATCAGTAAAGTTAATGACACTAGAGTTCTTAAGTATTTGGTCAAAATCATCAAAGAATATCAGGAACATGATAGGACCTAGAATAGACCCTTGTGGAATACCAGAGGCTATTGGGTGCTTCTCTGAATTTTCATTTGAATAGCTAACATATTGAAATCTGGAAAACAGATTGTTAGTAAACCATTCAAGCTCATTTTCTTTCACACCATAGTCCATACGTCTTTGGATTACGGTGCTGTGGCCTATAGTATCGAAGGCCTTAGACAGATCGATGAAACCAAGACCGGTTAAACAGCCCTTATCGCCTGCTGCACTTATACAATCAGTAAAAAGTGTTGTTGCTAGCTCTGTTGACCTTTTGCTCCTGTATCCAAACTGTGTCTCGGAAAGTAGTTTATTATCTTCTAGATAGTCCGTCAGCTGTTTCTGTACTGCTTTCTCTAAGATTTTAGGGATAGCGGAGTGAATCGAAATTGGCCGATAATTATCTGCTTTTGATCTGGTACCCCGATTTGTGAATAGGTGTTACACGAGCTACTTTCCATTCATCTGGGACAACATCTGTAGAGAGTGACAGATTAATTATGTAGATCAGTGGTTTCGAAATCATTATAGTACTGTCCTTCAGTAGATTTGTTGGTATATCATCCACTCCAGTAGCCTTGTTTCGTTTCATTGTTCGTAGCTGTTTTTGGACAAATAGCTTGCTTACGTACTTGAACTTAAATCTTTTTGTTGTAATCTTTTTCGACATCGCTGGTACTCTCCATGTAAAGATTTGTAACGGGTTGGAAATACATTTTAGCTGCTTTACAACATTTGAAAAGAAGTGACAAAAAGTTTCAGCATTCGAGTGTCGAGTGAATTCATCAACACCTTTCATTTCCGGTTCTGTAGGTGATGTTGCACTATCATTATTCGATGGAAATAACGATTCAATAGTCTTCCAAAAAGCTTTTGGAGTGTTTTTCGATTCAGTGAGCAAATTCTGATGGAATTTTTGCTTTGCAGTTCGTAAAGCATTGTTACACTTGTTTCAAGCTTGTTTGTATCTATTCCAATCAACTGTCTCATTTGTCAGACGGGCTTTACGAAGAAGGCGATCTTTTAAATTCATTTTTCCTTTCAGTTCGGCAGATAACCACGGACAAAATTTTCCTTTAACTGTTTTTGTCATAATCGGTGCATGCTTGTTATAGACAAGTAAGAGTTTATTTTTCAGTATACTCCAGCAACAGTTGACGTCATTACATTCATATAAATCATTTAAATCGAGTGATGACAGTTCAGTACACATTGCTTTGTGGTCATACTTGGTGTAGTTTCTACACGTTATTGTACGAGGAGTGTATTTTCGGTGATTTTGTTTTCGCACGCATCCAATTAAATTATTGATCGCCTATTCCAAAAGGGTAGACGTTGGAAAAGGTTATGTTCTCCCTTTTGTTTACAATAATTACATATATCAAAGTTGACGATTCCTGCGCCACGCGGGTAGGTTTCGTAATCAATTGTTCAAATCCCGCGGTGGATATTATTTGTTTCAGCTCTTTACAATGTGTTGGTTTGAGATAATCTGCATTTATATCGCCCGTTAAAATAGTTTCACACTTCAATTCATTGATTTTAATTAACAAAGTTTTAAACAACACAGAGTTTTTCGGTTGATATTTCGATCCATTAGGGGGTCTGTACATACAACCAACAACAAATAGTTTAGTATTTTTATTTTGTATCTCTAAAAAAATACACTCTAAATTCTTCTCGTTTTGGTCTTTCCTCCTTCTCCATTGAAATTTTATTTATTATTTTATTTGAAATATACGCTGCAACGCCTCCTGATGCAGTTTTTTCTCGGTTTTTGTAAATTTAATTTCGTAAAGCTTCAGATTGTTGTTGTAACTACAAGGTAAAATGTGTGTTTCTTGCAGTAAGAAAATGTCTATGTTCTTATGTTTACCAAAAACAGCTTGAACGCTGTGAAAGTTGTGAAACAAGCCTCTAACATTTAAATGAAGAATGTTTTCATCCCTCATGCTCAGCAGGTTATGTAATGGGCCTGGTAAAGACACAACATCGCCAGAAAGCAATATCAATACACATAAACATGAGTAAAACCTTTCCAGACCAAGAAGCATTTTCTTGGTCTGGAAACCCATAAAGATGAACAAATAAAATTTTCAGGAGTATTTCCAGCATCCTCTTTTAACAATGTAATACTCAATCCATCAGGTTGTACAAACATAGGCTGTTTAACCTTGGAAAGTATAAAAATCAAAAACAAAGTCAGCACTATACACACGTCTGCTCTGCACGCTATCTGGCATCTAACTTATCATTTGCTGTGTGTAACATTACATTAAGACAGTAGTTAGTCATATTTTTTGTGCATGACGATAGTGACTTCAATAGTGGCACTGTCTAAAGCAAGACAAGTTGAAAAGCTTGGTATTCGGGCTGTGCTGATTTTACAGTGTGAGTAACGAGATGAATTTTATCAATCCAGATTTTTGAAGGACCACGTGACTTGCAACTGTTGCGCTGTAGGACTACACCGATATTGATGCGACCAAGGAAAGCTGGAGTATTAGGGGTTTTGGTAAATATAATTGGACAGCGAGAAATTGTTTTTTCGATATTGATTTAAGCAATAAATAGTTAAATAGCAAAATTTACCATTTAATACCCAAATGACAAATTTACTTGAAAGAAAATTAGAATCTACTTTGACGTAGAACCGGGACTCCGACCCCTATATGAGTGTATATTCGTGTCTTACTCGAAATGAGCTGCTATATTGTTTGGAAATCTTTGAAGTCGATTGAGTATGCCTTGAGTTATCCTTTTTTTAATTACTGATGCTTAGAAATAAATTTTATCACAGCTGTGGTAGACTAGGAATTTAGCTAATATTGATTTTCGTGATTTTATCGATAGAACATTACAAGAAATCGGTAATTCTGATACGAAAGTTTTTAAAGGTAAGCACTATTTTAATGTTTTTGGCATTTTATGGTGCCTTGTGTTTTTTTTTCGGGGGCGCCTGAAGCA
Source organism: Morbakka virulenta (assembly GCA_003991215.1). NCBI lineage: Eukaryota > Metazoa > Cnidaria > Cubozoa > Carybdeida > Carukiidae > Morbakka > Morbakka virulenta. The sequence goes on along the minus strand of RDPX01000165.1, from coordinate 1,366,276 downwards.
AGGCTTTGAAGCCACTTTTCGCGCAGAGGGTTACTGTTCTTATTTGTTTGGTTTTTTTTTGTACTTTTTAATCATTTTAACGTATTGACATCTCCCACTCCAAATTTTATCTCCGAAAACATGAACAAACTTAGTACTATCCCACTTGTAACGGAGAAAACAAGTTAAGCACAGTACTTCCAGAGACGTGGCCAGGGTTCAAACTGCGAGCATCCACGGATGATAAATTGCTGATTTAACCACTGGATCACTACTGCAATTAAATACAAAGTTTTTGTCACTTTTAATAGACACCGCCACTCATTTTCCAGTACAGATCCTGCAGAGGCCAACATTGCCCACTCGCTTAGTCAACAATATTATTGCCACATTTGGATTTATGGCCTGATCTTTCTTGGTCTTTTTATACATTTTTAGGTCCATGATAAAGTACTGCCCAATAGTTAGGGCCAGGCGCTCATTGGTTACCAATTTATGCCATCTTGGGAAAGCCCAAGCAATTGTGGAAAAACTTGTTTAAGGCTACTGAGAGCAAAATAGTATCATGAAGGCAAGTGATATGCAATCTGGGCTAGTCCGGACAAGTCTGGGAAAGGTTGGGCAAAGCTATTAGAAATTTATAATGGAATATGATATAATGAAAATAACGGCTACTTTAAGTGTGAAAGCGTAAAAGTACCTGGGGCTAGTTAGGGAAAATTCCAATTAGCATTTTTCTGTAGGGCAATTTCCTAAGTTGTGGAGGGAGAGTTATCGACCGACGGACACAAACACTTATAAAGGTTAGAGGACGCAGCTAATGAAAATACCTTTTGAAATACTGTTTTTACCTTGCTAATTTTATTGTATGTTTATTGGAATAAGCTTTTGTTGCGTTAGGTCCCTTCGCACATAACCCCCCCCCCCCAGACACACACACACATCAACACAACTTTCACTGTTATACAGTTTGTAATATATTTTTTCTTGTGCATCAACTTTTCTAGCTTAGACGTGAGTGGTATACGACGATCTGCTTACTAGTATTAATCTTACCTGATTATTTATACGAGGACTGAAAATGAGTTTTTTCCATTTCACACAGTTGCAGTCTACTTTCGAAAACGAAGATTGGGCACAGGACGAGGAAAAAGGTACTGGTATCTATCGTCCTTACGAAGTGCTTTTTCCCCATTTTTTTCTTTAATATCCTTTTCTGTAGTTTCCCTTGGGCTCAGACAGTGCCTTTCCGAGGGCTTCATTTTGACGTGAGTAATGTCATAGTTGACTTCTCTTTCTGATTCGAATCAATGGCCTATTGTAAGACTCCAAAGTTTTACGGGGATTGAACCCGAAAATTCGTGGTTACAGTTTAACTTCACTAATTACTAAGCCAACCTGGTTTTCTAGGATAATACTGGTGAAAATATTATTCTTTTCGAACATTGTTCTTCTTTCGTTTTGAAGTCCTCAGAATAATAAGGACAGTTTATGGTGAAGAAGAATTTTGAGAATTTTTAAAAGTATCTTTTGTCGTTTTACCTGGTATATGTGCATCCACTGCCGGTCATGTTCTGTGCTGTATGTTCAAGTAATTAAAAGTGCTGATAGCTTGTATTCTCCGTATAGAACTTTTTCCCACTTCTGCTTCATCTGCTTTGCTCTGAGATAAATTATACATATGAAACTAATAAGCCACCTGGGATTTTCTTATTTTCTTAGTTTTGATAGAGCTTTCAAAAAAAGCCAGTCTTTTGAAGATGAAATTATGATTTTTGCTGGGATAATGTTAATATTTTATTAGCAGCAACTCAAACAGAATTTACTTAATGTTCGTTTACGGTGTTAATATCGCGAGGGAGATCACACGTTTATGCTTGTGACTAATAAACAAGTTCGGATAAGGCGTCAACACTTTCAATACTGCTGATCTAGAAACTATGCTATAAATGCAGTTGGGTCTCAAGATCAAAGAGTTTAAGGAAATACCAGGATCTAAGGTCTTGTAATTTAAGCGACAGTCTTGTCAGTGAGTGGCCTATGCAACTACCTCCCTTATAATCTTCTCTTAGTTGTAATTTTAGCAAATAATTGATCGGTGAGTCCTTATTTAAATCCCAAGCAATACCTGAATTAACTGTCTTCTTTTACTTTAGCAAGAGAAATGCTCAGATGGATGCAGCTCAGGATGCTTTGAAATCAAGTAAGTGAATTACCTTGTATGCTCTTACCTTGGTAAACTGTTTAATAGAATTATTTGATGAACTGAGACACATAAAAACAAAAAAAAAGAAACAAAGTAAGAGGAAAAAATCCGACGTGATCAAAGCGCATACAGAAGACGAAATGCGATAAAACTTTGGAAAGTTAACGTGGTAAAGTGAGGCAGACAAGAAACAGAAGTGGAATAAGTCGAGAGGAAATGATTTTCTGAGAATATACAGTTGTATTCAACCGGCGGATATTACTGGATTTTTTAAATACAATTTGACAGAAGCCTCAACAATGTAATAAAGGCTATAATTACCCGGTAATAGCCGGTGAAACCGCAATAAATTGAGCCGTCGGTAAAAGCGAATACTGAGAGATCTTTCAGGTCTGTAGGCAAGGAGTAAAAGGAAAGTATCAGCAGACGGTTTTGAAACTCGGAAATGCTTTTTACAAAAGGACAATGGACAAACGAATGGACAGACGTGTGATTGGTATTAAGAGCTACTTTATTTAATATTTATGACAAAAAGAAACAGATCAGATGCGCACGTCATCTTTCTGTAATGTGACAGGTTTAGCGTTAGACTGAATGCCTAGCCCTGAATTTGTTTACAGTGAACAAAATTAAATGTTTGGACCAGGATTGTAGCCAATATCGCAGGGAAAGGTTTCGGTGTAAAATATAGCTTTCAAAGCGTGCTAATAAATAAATTCACCAAAAAATGAAACTGGCATTAATTTTATTGATGAGGTAAACCGCTAATGAAAGAGAATTTTAACATTGTCGGTGAAAGCACCTTCATTTTGCTTTACGCTTTGCAATTACCATTCCTCAAGTCATTTGTATACCAAATATAAGCAAAAGAGGTAAGAATCGTGGTCATAATCTCTTGTCACAGGGCACTAAAGGACACAGTACTACCTTCCGTAATACGTAAACTGAATTATTTAGGGAAGTCTGTCTCGGAGACCATAGAAGACAAGAAATATGTTGAGATAACTTGGGGAACGTTTTTAATGATATATTAACTGGAATTAAGTATTGATGTTCCCATTTGCTGTATCTGCACAATTTACCAGGTACGGTAGTATAATAGTTTAAAATTTAAGTCAAGGAAGATATAGAGGACTCGGGAAACGTTTTCATTTACGTACTAAGTAAAACTAAGTATTGTCTTCATTGGCGACAAAACTAAGTATTGATGTCTCCATTTGCTGTGACAACACATTTTTCACGTACTACAGTGTAATAGTACAATGCTACTCCAAAATCAAACAGGTTTGTAAAGATAATTTGATAAAATGTAAAGAGTAGCATTGTGGGAGTGTTAAGAAAACGTATTTGAAAGAATACAGTGTGACTTACAATTGACGTTGGTGTCACTTTATAAGTCTTTATAATATCCTGTTTTATATTTCAGCTCCATTTATGCCTCCATAAATGAATAGCTTAGTGATAAAGAATTCGTTTGTTAAATGCCTTTCGAGAACCTAAGCAATAGTTGTTTTGAGATCCTATCAAGTTGTTCGCAGTTTGTATCATGCTGTTGACGTCTCTGTTACTCTCCATCTTCAGTAAGATACAATTCCATTGCATATCTGTACCATTACGTGGTGGAAAGGGTTATAAAAATGTTACTTATTCCCACCTTTTTGTTGTACGTAAATTCCTTGCAATGCCTAATTTTTACTTTTCATTTTAGATTATTTTGAGGCTTTGAGAAAGCAAAAGAATTATGTTGAGAAAAAATTTTGTCAACGACGTTATGGATTTAAACATAGTGGACCCAAAAGTAAAAATGAATGAGGTATTTGACCACGTGCCTTAAAATCAATACTTGGACGGTCATTTAAGAAATATCTTGAATTTGTCACTTCTTATAATTATTATGGTTATCTGTTAAAGGCAGGAGAGAGGTCATCCTGATGAAAAGCCTTACGATCAAATGGCCTTCCAATCTATCTAGGTACGAAAATTTGTTGATGAATTTTTCAAAACGGGGTATTTTTTTTTTTGCACCTGGCAATGCTAAATTACCAGCGGGTGCTACGTCAACTCAAGATGCACCGGCTATGTGAAAACTCAGAAACGGTTAATTTGGAAACGTCTTATCCAATAAAATAATATATGCTAGAGGAATGTTGTACTTACGTACCGAATTTGGTAAGAACTATCCTTGTTGTGTTTTGTAAGTATCTAGTGGCAGCATGCCATATCGTGTAAATTATATTGTAAAAATTTGAGAATGACCTAAAGTGGTATTAAATATAAAAAACTGAAAATTGTACACCAGTTTTGAACCAAAAAGGCGCCTATTCTGCCTTTAAAGAATATGAATTTAGACGTCATCGCAGGATAGAGTAGTACAGAAGGCATAGAAATATTCTTTCAGTGTTTGTTTATCGCAGACCTAAGAAGAATTATTCTTTTTAATAAAAGGAAGCAGATGTTATTTATTAGCCTGTCTTTTTTTCAATGCACAGTTTGGACGTGCTTAGCTTAACATTAGCAGCAGTTTCCATTATAATAACCTTTAATGCAGTATGGAATAGTTAGTTATGTATTAGCCGAATACTACCTATTTATTGTATAGCATTGTGTAGAGTAGTACGGTGTAAGGTTTTATAGTAAAATTTGAGACCATGAATCGGCAACACGGCGTTTAAGTGGACGCCGGCCAGAGGGGAAAAGTCACACACACAGAGGTCGCATACAACGTGTAGACCAACACTGGAAGCAGAAGGAAAGAGTAGAGACTGACACATTTGCAAGAAACAAGGAAGAATAGAAACCAAGTGTCAGGGTTTTCTGTGGCATGTAACGTAGAAAGGACTAAACCATCATAATATGTGTTGCTATTTAGGTAAAAAAGTCAGTGTTATTAATATACAGTGAACTAAAATGTGATACAAGGTAGAGCTCAGTATACTACAGTGTAGTAAAATTAGTCTTTTTTCAATTGTATACAACACTGTGCTATGTGGAAATGTATTACATTGGACTATAATATACCGTATTTCCTTTTATAAGCTCCCCCTTATGAGCTAAAGAATCAAACTTTACATATATACTGGATTTTTGTCAGAATAAACTGTGTAAGGGGGCTTGTTTAGGTGACTTTACTTGTATGACAATGAACCTACGTCGCTTTTACAAAGATCTTTAAATATCAGTGAAATCGTCCTCTTCAGTATCAATGAAATTCGTTCAAAGAGTCTTTTTCCTTAGATTTTCCGATGAATGGATTTATGTTCAATGAACCATCGTTAAATGATTTTGCTATAACCTCTCGAGAGCTTTCACCACGGTTTCAAGTACCCATTCAACAATTTTCTTTCAAGGTGATGCTTTAATGTTGCCTCTAATTATTCCATCACTTGGCCATTAATCATATAGCACTGCTATAAAGGGCTTGTTTTACGATGAATCGGAAACCTGCAAATTTTTTGTGCAGCCTCCCAAAATAAGTGCAGAAACCGCTTTGTTATCTTTAAAAAGCTTTTTAACAGAGTTAGTTGTGTGACATTTAAAGGACTCGCAAGCGGAGAGCAAAAGAAAACTTTCTTGGAACTGTTTCAACATACCTAACTCTAAAATCTTCATCGTCCATGCATTGGATGACGGCCCGACAGCACAACGCGACAGAAACCCCCCACCCAACGGCTCGCCTCTGCGTCAAGCTCCACCAAATACTATAAACAGTTTGAGTAAGGTGCCATAAGCTTTAGCCCCAAGCAAGACACACGGAGACATTCTCCTGACCAACAGCTTTCAAACAAACTTACCCCTTTGCAATGACGTCCGTCTCCTCTCTTCCTCCACTCTCTCTCTCTCTCTCTCTCTCTCTCTCTCTCTCTCTCTTTCTCT